>JAIFZK010000002.1:4997500-5072500 GCA_027481765.1 Tenualosa thibaudeaui
AGGGCCTGCCTCAACATGGCACACACACACACACACACACACACACACACACACACACACACACACACACACACACACACACACACTGTCAGAGGAGAGCCTTGTGAAGGACAACACGCACACAGACACGGACTTGGCTAATGCACAGAGACCAACACATGCACAGACACATGGATAGACACACACACACACAGCCACTCTGTTGTCCGTAAGTCACAAGGCTCTACTGTGACACACACAGACACGCAAAGTAGTGTGTACACAGACACCAATCTGGGTATTGCATAATGTATTATTTTTATTTTTTTTGACCCATAATTTGTTAGTTTTCCAGTAACCGGAATAATAACATATTTGGATTCTGAATTGCAGTCTTCACAGTCTGCTCTTGTATGCAAATGGTCTGTCTTGTGTGTATTTGTGTGAATGTATGGAAGCGTGGAGGTATGCAGGTGGGCGTCTGTCTGGAGGTTTGGCATGTTGTTGACATCCCCTCTCTTTGGTTTTGCTCAAGATAGTGCTAGAGATATGAGGAAGTCTAAAGCAGTGGCTATCCAGGGTAACTACACATCTGTATGGGCACAAACTCTTTGTGTGTCTGTGTGTGTGTGTGTGTGTGTGTGTGCGCACACGCACACACGCACGCGCACACACACTCGTGCCAGGGCCTGGCAGCCATGTGTTGGAGGGCCACACACACACATACACACACACACATCAGCATGAGATGGAAGCACAGCTACTGGAGTGTGTCTTCAGAAGTCTCAGAAGGATTCCCGGGCGTTCAGGGTGACCAGGACACACATTGGTATTCCCCAATTACTATCTATTACTATTACTATTACTATATTATCTATTATATCTCTATTTCTGTCTTCTGTGACTAGTCAGCATATACCCTTTTTACCCCTTCATCCTCATACTTTATTCAGTCCAAAGGAGACCACTGAAATTCTGTCTTTCATGTGGATATGTTTGCATTGTGAGTTGTCTAATACAAGTTGAGAATCTACATGCTCTACTTTGGGGTGTAGTTTGGGGGGACGGTGCATTTGACCTGTGTAATAGTGACAGGTTTTGCTTGAGCTGTCTGTGCCTGTAGTTGTGCCATGCTAACAACCAGGCTTGGAGTACTCGAGTCCAGGACTCAGACTCGAGTCCAATTTGTTCCTTAAATTAAAGACTTCTGACTTGACTCGGACTTGCTTACTGATAACTCAGACTTGAATTTAGACTTGTGTGTTTACTGAGTTCAGAGTCTGTGTTCAGATATTTCCCTAAATTTGCAGAATGCTACACATCAACTCGTATTTACTGCTACTTAGCTATATAATGTTAGTGACATGCATCACTCAACCACCACCAAAGCTCGCTGGCACCATCTGCATCAGTAAAATTAACATAACACAACAACAGTGCATCAGTCAAATTAATGTAATCACAAACTGGTCTTGCAATGCAGTCCAGTGATGTGTACTGATCCATCTCTCAGTCTGTTAGCAGCTTCAGTTAGTTGCTTCAGCTGATAAATAAACACAAATGTCATGCATTGTTTTGATTGGTTCTGTTCCTGGTCCATCTGATTGTTGGTCCCGTCTGGAAACAAATACTGTATGCTCATATGCTAAAACCACTGTTTCTTGACCATTTTGGTGAACTCTTATTTCATTGTTCTACCAAGTACCCTGCTATTGTTTAGGTTTAGAAGCTTCATTTACCTCATTTAGAGGCCTCATTTACCTCATTTAGAGTCTTTCCCCAATGAAAAAAAAATCAAGCCTACAAGGGATTTGAGACAGGACTCTGACTCGAGGTTTAGTGACTTGGCTACAACACTGCTAACAACAGTGTCCCTGGATCCCAGAGCAATAGATCTTTAATAAAAAAGATCACCGCCCACATCTCAGTGAAGAACCAGACCACCTCCATTTACAGCTCACTCACAGCACACCACTGGGCATCGGCCCCACATTTTATAAAAGAGGATACTTTTAATCTCTTGTTAAGAGTTAAGAACTTCAAAAGGCATACATTACTCTGTAGTCTGTAATCTGTAGTTCGTGCTCTAGAACACTAAGAACTTTTGATCAAACATCATACATACAGCATTTATCAGAGAAAACCCTCCCTCCCCCCCTCTCTCGTGCTCTCTCCTTCTTCCATTCCCTCTCTCCCTCTTCCACTGTCTCTATCTCTCACTCCCTCTCCTTCTTCCATTACCTCTCCTTTCCTCTTGTGCTCTCCCCCTAACCCCCGATTCTGTTGGGCTCCACACTCCCCTTTCCCACCTGCCTTGCACCTAAGGGCACCATTTTGCTTTTATTATGAAGCTGCTGGCATCCAAATGAGTGTCCTTCACAGCCACTCATCTGTGGAGGCAGGAAAATCCAGAAAGTTAATTTCCAGGCGCAGGAGGCATCATGGTAATGTGGTCTTCTGGTTCATTCTGGTTGAATCACAACTCTTAAGGAAAAAAAAAATGTTTCACTTGAGAAGTTTTTGAAATGTGAAATGACACTGAGAAACGTTTGTAATTGGAAGGTCTCTTTTGCTGAAAAGGACCGACCTGCTAGAGATCAGCCCATCATGACAGTGATCCATGTTGGTTAAGTCTTTAGAGGGTTCAGGCCTTAGGGGCAGGGTTTGAATTACCACAAGGCTCAATTAATGCATGAGGGCGAGACTCCTCGTTTGCTCACTCGCCACACATGCCTTATCTCGCTCTAGCCTTTTGTCTTCTTGACAATCTCTGATGCGTAATATGCATATATATAGCCTATGCATAACCTGTGATATTGGCACCGTTTGAAGACGCAATGGCAGTCCTCTGTATCAACACCAATGCACGCAAGTTCCAATTTGTACCACTTGCTTTAAGCTTGTATGCTTTATAATTTAGATATAGATAGATAGATATAGATATAGATACATGTACTTTATTGATCCCAAGCTGGGAAACTCACTTGCAGTTGCAGCATGATATGTAGGACAAACACAATAACAATACAAAGAGGAGAAAGAGCATAATGAGCAATTATACTATATGAAGGGTAATATAATATACAATCTGAAATGCAATGTGTAGTAAAGAAACTTTTAAAATAAAAATTTTAAATAAATACAACCAGCTAAAGTGCACAAGTGGAGAGGCATCAGTACAGAAATGCACATCGGAAAACAGATGTGTCAGATGGGTTTCCCAGTCTGGGACACTTTAGACACACACACATACATTTTTGTACCATGCATTGTACTATAGGCAGAGTAAAGTGCAACAATTGGTCATTTGAGCAAGTGGCCTGCGAAAGGGCATTTTCCCCTATACAAGACGTGCCATGCAAATGAACAGTAGAGAATCAATTTACGCAAATGAAGCTCACAGATAGACTACACCACCGCTTCTTTATTTAAGCCTAGCATATATCTAATCTTTGTAATTTCGGTATAAGCACCCCCTGACAACCCCCGCCCCCTCCAAACCACCCACACACACACCCTCGGGAGCAACGTGGTTAATTCGGACACTGCCAAGGGGGGAACACTGGGATAGAACCACCATCTGTTGATGCTTACCTCATTGTTGACCCACTAGAAAGCTGTTTAGATAAGTGACAAACATTGAGGAGTTATAAACAGGAACGTCACCCCTCCTGGCTCTCTCTCCTCCTTTGTGATGGGAAAACTGCTGGTCCATCTGCCCTACTGGGTATTTTTGGCACCTTATCTCTGGCCTGCTGTCAGAGAAATGGTTGTTTCTCTGCTGGAGCCTTGCAGGGTTGCTGAACGACAATTTTATTTTTTAGACCAAGGACACACTAGAATTACTGCAATGTGGGTGTATGTTTATGTGCAGCCATGGTTGACACAGTACATTTGTGTAGTCAGGTATATAACACACAGATTATAGAGCTGAAAGAAGGTGATCTTAAGGCCAAGTGAACTCTCAGACTAGATTCTTAGTAATCTTGAGAGATGGAGTTCATGAGAATGTGACTTGCATGCGGTCACTGTGACCTTTGAACTGAGATCTTTGATCTGCACAATCAAATCATCCTAGAGTCTGAATTTGAAGAACATTTCTCAAGGCATTCTTGAGATATTGCATTCATGTTAAGGAACATGAATGTGTTCACATGGACCTTAATGTCCAATGTTGAATCATTCTTAGTAGAGTAGAGTTCTGTTGAGTCGTCAAATAAACGACTAATGAATATAATGAAGAATAATGTTCTTGAGATATCACATTCAAATTGGGGTGATGGACAACCTGGGAACATAAAGTTACGACATAATATCATAAAATTGAAACCTTGGAGTTGTTGTCCATCACAGGCGTGATGTGCTCTACCTTGTCCTATCTACCCTCTTGTGTGGATTTTCAATTCATGTTAAGACAAAGTTAATAGCAGCATGGTATTGACATTCATTCAGTAGCATTCAGTGTCCTGTTGTCCACAGAAGCATCTGTCTATTAATATAGCTTGAATAAGTTCATCCTACACAGATGTCACATGGAATCTTGGTCGCCTTGTAAACCATTTTTAACTTTTCATCCTGAAGGAACTTAATGAAATACTGGCTTGAAAGAGCCCAATTGCTAACGTGTCCATCTTGTGTGTACCACATGGTTTCTTTGAGAGCAGATTCCGTTTGCTTTTGATTGAGTGTCAGTTTGTGGTACCGAGGACTTTCGAGGATGGAATTCATCCTGCTTGTGTAATAGGCTCCCCTCCCAGAGATATTTTATAGTAACCTGGATACCCCATTGTCCGTCGAGTTCTATTAGGTGGAATACATCAATGCAGTTACTATAAATAAAGCTATGTCCCCTCCGCATTCAATGTCATAAAGCATCCTGTTTGCTTTTGGCAGACATGCTGGAATGCTGTGTCGGTAACTCTAAACGGGCAGCTTCCTGTGAGGAGCCACACATTTGCCAAATGGTTTCCAGAAAAGATTTTGCATAATCTGCTGTGTGTCTCCAGAGTTCTCCCATTTCCTCAAGAAAAGTCCATAATATCAATTTCTCACTGCCTATGGCTGTAGTATTCACACTGAGATATAAATATGTATGTGTGTGTGGAGTTAATTTGCTCATTTACATGTCTAAAAATGTTAGAGTACCTTTCAGCTGTTTGCAGACACACTGAAAGGATTCCTGTGATAACCACAGTAACCATGATCACATGCAGGTAACTCTCACTTGAAGATTGCCTGTACTTACCATACAGTATTTACTTACCATACAGTATTTACTATACTGTACATGTTGATTTTTTACCAAACAGGCTGAAGTTCTCAAAATACTTGGTTAAGCTCAATACATCAAAAACAGGTATCAAATCATTATACTGGAGAAGCTGGAAGCTTTTGTGAATTGAGTCCTACAAATTTACTTTGTGTTTAGTCTTCCAAAATGGATAGAATAAGGACAATACAAAAATGAATAAAATTAATTATTTGTTAAATGATAATAAAATTGATAATTATCTCAGCATTATTGCCAGTTATTTATTTTATATAATTTTACTTTTGAAACACATATTTCCACAAACCACAATAGAAAGATATTCACAAATTGTGCACACTGTAAACAGCAATCCCATTTCCTTTCCTGCTCAGTCTGGTTTGGTCTTCATGGTCATCTGAAACAACTGAAGCATTGACCTTTACGGGGGGGGGGGGGGCCTGACCATAAGTCATGCACCATGGGAGATTCTTACAGTTCAGTTAATTTCATTCCATTTCTTCAACTCACCACCTGTGGATGGAACGCTAATGTAGCGTTCCGTGGCTAAGAGGAAGAGATGGTGGATATAATAAAAGGCTTTTACTCTGCCCTACCCTGCTCTACTCTACATTCCCTTGCTGTTTGTTTGTGGTCGTCTTGTGGTTATGTTTTATTGTTTTATTCTCACTAGTTTTGCCACTTATGCAGTTTAGTGGTTACCAATCTGTTAGTAAAAGCATTAAGATATTGAGGGATTAATGTGTAAGTGATGCTGTGTAGTTGGACAGTTCTGTGCAGCATTTATATATCAATCCTAATACTATCCTGTCAGATCCACGTCAGATCCAAATCTTCTGTCAACAGGGTTTAAAGTTGTTCAAGTGGCATTTGTCAAACTATAATTCATACAAGGGCTACTCAGATGAGCAGGGGGTTCTGAATGAAAGAACTGTCTGTAAAGGCGATCAGATTAGTCTGGATGGACATTTTGCTTTTCTGAAATTGTGTTTTTGAATTTGAAATGAGAGTTTTTCCTTGGGGGGGAAAAAAGTAACTAGCACTGAAGCACTGAAGGGCATCATCTTGAAGATCTCCACCACACACAATGACATGCCCGATTTACCTTTCAATTTTGAGCGCCATGCAAGTTTTCTTCTGCTCATCCATAGTTCAGACATATGTCAGGCCACAGTGTGCAGACACAACACACCACTCCACAGCACAGACCACTATGACAACCTTATCTCTAGTGCCTCGCTGCTCTTAAATGCAGTTAACCATGAATTTTTAGACCCTGGACAACCCTCATTAAGGTTTTCAAGTCAAGTTGAAGGTATAAGGGTATTTTTCCTTGCCTATTCCAGAGAAAAGGTGCTGTCAAACTTCCACCTCCTAAAAGTGGTAAACTAGTATCATCTCTGAATACAAATGAAGTTATACGTTTTATACAGTCTATGGTTATAAGCCGCAAAAGATTTAGCATTCTTTTGCAGAGGAGGCCAGCATAAATGAATGTTTCTGTTTTTTCTTTTGGTCCCTAACTACTTTGTGCCTATTTTAGTCTGTCATCTGCTGTCTAATTTGCGATGTAAAACCAAACCTCATGTGGAAGCCACAGCCAGCTCCTCAGCGATGGGGAGGTTGCACTGGGTCTTATCATCAACAAAACACAGAACATTCCAGGCATAGTTTATGGTGCTGAGGGCAGACCATTGACAGAAGTCTTTGCTATTTTTTAAACGGTCATGTTGTTTCAAGGTGCTCATTGTTTGCAAATGGTGGAAAAGCCACACAATTTGCTTGGAGTGGTTGTGGTATGCGGTCCAGTGAAAGGGGTTTTCAGCCGCGATGCACAGTGCAGTACACATCTTATCTTGTTCAGCAGACCTTACATGGCAGTTGAAAGTTTTATGTCAGAACCAATAGTGTAACTCCTCTCTGGCATTCACACCTCTGCTAAATTAGCATTTATGTGTGCTCCGCACTGTGATATCATGGTGGTGTTACTAGTTTGATTTTAATAGATCTGAGCTTTTCCCCAAGGTCAAATCCAAAACATCTGTCAATTAATCCTCATCTCTCATTTTTACCACATAAGAATTTCAGACTTTTAATGTGTAATCCTCCAAACACAGACTCTTGATCAGCCTCTCTTGCTTTCCCCCTCCCCCTCTCTGCAGATCAAAAGTGGCAAACCTGAGAAAGAGAGCCAGCAGCTGTTGCTGCGGAGTCTGCAGTACCTGGAGCGCTACATGTACCTGATACTCTTCAACACCTACCTGCACCTGGAGAAGAAGGACTCTTGGCAGCAGTCCTTCAGCCAGTGGATGCACCAGGTAAGCTGTCTGTGATTCCTCTTTGCTGGGATTCTACAGGGGGGTGGTAGCGTAGCGGTTAAGGAACCTGGCTAGCGTGCTAGTAGCCTGAAAAAGTCACAATTGATAGTTGACAAAATGTAAGTCGCTTTGGATAAAAGCGTCTGCTTAATGCATAAATATAAATATATACTGTGCCTGTGCTTCCTCATCACTGACAAAAAAGAGCTGCAGAAGAATGGACTGGGTGGTTGATGTATATAGGGCTTTTTTATACTCCTCTAAGCACCATAAGTGCTTTTACTCTGCCATGCCTCAAATTGACCCATTCACACACACACACACACACTCATACACCAACGACAGAGGCTGCATTGGGAGCAATTTGGGGTTCAGCATCTTGCTTAAGGACACCTTAAGAGGGTCCGGAGGCTCCAGGCTTGAACCTGGAACCTTTCAGTTACCAAAAAACTCATCTAGCTCCTGTGCAACCAGTAGTTTGTTGAGGGGGTTATCAATCATGTACAAGAGGTCCCTGTGGTTTTACACAGGAGGTCCCAATGACACAGGTGGTAAAGGTGCCAAACTGATATTCTGTTATATTTCACTAAAAGGCGACAAATTCTTTTTATTTATTTTAAATACAGCTATATCTTTTCATACCTGGAAGCCATGTGAATCGCATTAGGAAGTCACAACCCCCAACATTACAACAATTCACTCTCTTTACGTGGATCATCTATCTTGCAACAGTGTTTGTGTGTTTTACATTCTGTTGAATAATTGTAATGGTATTGTCAATGGCTAGACTTCTTTGCACAAAGATAATTGCACAAACACATTATCAGTCAATTTCATCTTCATATTTATTGAATCATTTCAAAACAACACCACTTTGACACATTATATTAACATATCTTCACTCTGGGCTGAAACAGTGGCTCAGTAGGGTATTCTATAAGTTATTGATTATCCTTTTGTGAGGCTACTTATTTTTTGAGTCCTGCGACCATGAAGCTATGGATTGGTGTTCAGCTTGATACAGATACACAGAAGACTCTCCTCTCCTGAAATGACATGGCAAGGGAAGCTCAAATTTGAAATGAACCATCAGCCCATCTGTGGCATACAAATACCCAGCCATGTGAGAATCATACCAAGCTCACTTATTAACTCATAATTGACCCGTGTGAACTGTGAACTGTCATTCCAGTTCTTTACAACACTATTAAACAAATGGCCACAGCAAACAATTATGGTCTTTTACATTTGAAAAAAAATCCTCAAGTGATCATGAAGGGTAATCCAGATTCACTTTAATGGGGCTCATGCTGTGGATGCTTAGAAAGACAAATTGGTAATGGTGTGTGTGTGTGTGTGTGTGTGTGTAAGAGAGAGAGAAGAGAGAGGAGTGGGTGGGAGAGGCTGGAAAAGTATCTAGTCAGCTTTTATTCTACCACACAAGTGAACGTGTGGCCTGCTTCCAAGATGAGCCATCTGATACCAATGTGGACAAACCCTCACCACCACCATTACCCCTCCCCTCCTCTCCTCTTCTCGCCATAATCGGCCTCTAGCTGGATGAGTCATCCCGTCTCGCTTCATCCATGGAAATCTCACTGAGGCAGAGTCATGGAAGTGCTTGGTGCTGCCATGTTATGGTGAATGTTTGTCTGGCAACACCGTCAGACCATTACGACATCTTTTACAGTAGGGGAAGCCTCTCCATAAATGCGAGGTTGACTAGTAAGTTTCGCTTCATTGGGAACCAATCACAAGTCATATTTCGGTGATCTCATCCCTGTCTTTTTTATGTATTTATTTATTTTATATTATTATTTTGTTCAGTGAGGTGGTGCTCTTCCCTGGTGGTGGTGGTGGGCCCCATTTTGGAAAGAACATCTGAGATGTTCTGGGATTTTAACTGCTTGAGGTTAGAGGAAAGCAAAGCTAAGCATGGACTGTGGGAACAGTCTGATGGTGAAACTCTGCTCTTAGACTCTCTACCTTGTTTCAGAACCTGAAAATGATCTATCTCTGCCGTTTCTTTGTTTCAGCACTTAAAGGACATTTTCAGCCTCTGTGTGAAAATAAATCAACAACAACAACAAAACATGTTATAACCTCAGTATTCCAAGTAGGTGGTTAAGTCATAAACCTGGGTAAATTAATCTAGGACAAGTGGTAAATCTCCTAATAGAGAATCATTTTGTTTAGTTAAAGGAGAAATCTTAAAGTGAATAAATCCATAGCGCTGCTGTTTGAGGTCACAAAGTGCTGTCGGTAGGAAAAAGAACAAGAAAATTTGACTGAATAGTAAACCAGCAACTAACACTAAGGGAATGGGGCACAGTAATTTACTTTCAGTTTAATTTCCCTATCCCCCATTCAGTTCTTGGTTCATTATTTGGTCCATGTTGCATCAAATTTTCTGTTTTTTTTCCTTACAGACAACATTCAGTTACTTTTAATAACAGGGCTATTGACCAATGCACACAGGATTTCTCCTTTAAGAGAATGTGGCCTCCAGGCTCTTCTAATATCAGGTTTACCACTACCTTCAGCTAAAAGGAGAAATCTGGTGTGACTCAATCCATAGGAAGATCAAATTGAAAGTGAGTTTCGCCCCATTCGCCCCATTCAGTTAGTGTTAGCTGCCAGTTCATCATCCAGTCTATGTTGTATCACATTTTCTTTTTCCTACCAACAGCACTCTGTGACCTCAAACACCAGGGCTATGTATTGATTTGGTGGATTGATTCACACAAATTGTTTTCTTTAACTTAGTCATGGTTGCCATATAACCACCCTAGTTGGAATACCCCACCGGTCACATCTTCATTCCCATACTCTTGCTTATCCTCTTCACCACCTCCTCCTCCTTCTCCTTCTTCTCCTTCTCTCTGTCCCTACATTCCCCACCTTCTCTTCCGCTTTCCAGTGTTTGTGCTGTGAACCGTAACCCGAGTTTCATTTGGACGTGGCCTCTGGAATTTACTAGCTTATTCTAGTCCTATTGTGGCCTGCTTCTTCACACGTTGGGACTTCAGAAGGTCCACGCCCAGGGCTTTGGTTCATGCATTAATCGTCAGGCCCGCTTTGCCCAGCTGTTCCCCCACAGTAAAGCGAAGAGTTTACGAGTATTCCAAATAAGCGATTGCTACCACTGCTGCTGCACCCACTACAATCACAGGAAGTGTTCTGCACACGCATCCCCTTTGTGTAGAGTGTTTTGAGTTTTTTTTTTCTTTCATTTCTTTCCGTATGCAATGTTTTGAAATGAACTTTAGACACAGGCTGTTGGTTAAATTAAATCTACATGAATAAAAAAACTGGACTGAAAGAGTGGACAGAAAATACTCTAGACTTTTTTTGCATGACTGTAAATTATGTAGAGACTTCTGGCCAGAGGAAATCTTTGAGACAATACATCAAAATAAATTATTTATTTGCTTGACTTGAATCTCTATAATAGCCTTTCTCAACTATGCATAGTATTGTGTGCAGTCACAACAGCGGGGAACATGGAACACATTGAGAACAAACAAACTAAAGTTTATCAGTGAAATGCAGCTTGTACTCGAAGGCCTTCAGAGTAAATAAAGTACAAGAAAAACACAACACTACTTACTAAACAGACAAACCACTTTAACGATGAACTGAGATTTTAGTCAGTCAGACCAAACTTTTTGTTTGCTTAATTTTAAATGATTTTAAATTGATTTTGTCGACAACAAAGGTGACTTTGTGTGCATGGGTGGAGGGCTCTACAGCACACTGTATGACAGTTCAGATAGTCTACAAAATCTTCCAAGCAAAGTTGTTTTTAACATGTAGTTTTTTTTTCCTAGCTTGTAGGGTGTGTTTGATTGACTTGTCTTTGTGCGCTTTGTCACAAAATGTATTATAATTAATATATAGTAACCTTGATACCGCATTGGGGCCTAGAACGTACATGAATACCACCGCCATCTTGCCAGGAACGACTTCAAACTGCAAATGAATAGAAGCCAATGGAAAAATAAATGCCTCTGAGTGAAAATCAATATATATTGTGTGTTGTGCACATATGATGGGACCACCTAGACTTGTGCAGCAGGCCTGAGACATGTAAACAAGCTAACATATTTGTTATGTAAACAAATATGCATTTTGTTGTATTTGGTAGTCTGAAAGAAGTATTTAAAGAACAAGTTGCGTGTTTTGCGAGGGTCTGTAGGCTCGGTAATAATTTTCTGAAGCCGTTGAAAGTTGTACGTACGAGGCAATATATTTTGTTTCATTTGTTTCATAAATAGCACAGAATTTTTTTTTATTTACATGCAGTTTCTCTCTTTTTAAATGTAAAAGATCATTCATAGTAATTTGTTCAGAAATTTATTAGTTTTAGGGCTTTTTAGCCCAAAATACCTGCAGCAGAAATATTTTTCAAGCAAATGCATGGAGTAGACCTATGGCAGCCTTAACTAACTTGACACAACTTAAATCAAACCTTTACCGAAGTCAAAATAGGAGTCGTAACATTCGTTCAAATCTCTTAAAGTGATAGAACACAATTATCCAATACTGTGTCCAACATGGCAGCATCATAGCAGCAATTCCCTGTGTGTGACAGAAGCACAGTGTTATTTAAACATTTTGTACATTCTTGTAGCCTGTGGCTGACTTGTAGCCTAGCTGGCATTTAATCGGTGTCACCATAAATAGACATAAACATAATTTAAGTTGAAAAAGGAATACAATCTGTAAAGTCTGCCCAAGGAAATTATAATTTTAGGCTGTCTGCTATAGCCTAGCTACCAACTCTGCTAGGCTATAATATATAACCCCTTTTTTATTTAAAAAAAAAAATCCTTTGCTCATGTTTAAATTATGCTTCATTTGGTCTGGGCTAAGCCCAGGTTGCACAGAAATGACCCTGAACGTAGCCATTGGATGATGGCTGTTGCTGAGCAAGAGAGAGGTCATGCTTTTTCACCTCAAGTAATTGAAAGGTATTTTTTACTCAAAGTAAATATGAAATTCAGCATTTACTGTTGATTTTAAGATACTTGAGTAAATTTAAGCAAACTGCTTGGGTAGAATTTAAGCAAAGTAAAGATACTTTTACTTAAGTACAAATTTTCAGTACTTTTTCCACCCAGAGGAAAGATGTGCTTGAAGTGTAAGATGAGAGCCCCTCTAAACTCAGTTTTTAGATCCATCTTTTAAAAGGCTTTGGGGGGAGGGGTGAATCCAGTTGACAGCTATAACTAGGGACTAGTCATGAACCCAGAGTCCTTTGGATATGTTTGCATTCAACTATAAAAGCTGTAAAAGCTGACTATCACAGTTAAATAATTTTCCCCATTCCTCCTTGGCAGAAATGATTGATTATTATTCCATTGTGTAGTCTGCTAGCCAATTCAAATCCCAAAGAAAAGTTGTACAAGTAGACTCAATGCAATTAAGAAAAAGATACAAACAAACTGCTTGTTTGAAAAGCAGGTACAAGCACCACCCTCTTTACTGCCAGAAGAGGTAGAACTTCAGAAAAAAAAAGAGTCTGAAGATGATATGATACTCTGTCTGAAAACAATGTTTGAGTAGATTTGTGCGTGGTTGGCTTTGACTCATCTCCCTGTGGATATGAAGAGAGGCAGCTTGATGTAGTGTGTGTCAGCATTGGTGGGCATCTGCAGTCTGCCAGACTATTGTCTTTCTGTGCAGAATAATGAAATGTACCCTGCACTAAATGAGCATTTACATGGCCATAAATCTTCTAGATTAAATGAAGAAAACTCTTCACATTCCTGTTTGGTATGCAGATCTTTGGGCACTTGCGAGAACTTGACTCGGCTGTTCTCATTTACTCCAGAAATGTACTGTTAGCCAAAGCCTTGGCTGCATTCAAATTTTGCCAGCCCAGTCAAATTCCTTTTCAAGTCAGACTTGTCAGTGTGTGGGTCTCAGTGTCTGCTGAGTGTTCTCTTCCTAGAACTAGATGCAGACAAGTGGTTTCCAACATATTGAATGTACTCTGCTTGTGTATTCTTTGTTTAGGACTGTCCCAGTTGGATGGGGGCACATCACATGAGGGCTCGGGGTCTGTACAACAGACTTTTTTTTTCTTTCTTTCTTTTTTCCCTCTCAACCATTTTCTCTGTCTGAGGCTGCAGAGACCGCCTCATTATGATGAAGCCAGAGTTGCCACCGTCAAACCCAGACCCCTGCTGCCCGCCTCAAAGGTCAAGGGTCTGCTGTGCCAGCAAATACAGTTCAATTCGGGCAGCGGCCCCTCCGGGAGGGGCACAGTTACACAACCACAGAACCGATGGGGCAGGGGGAATGGGCGGGGAGCTGGGTTGGTAGCACAGCTTGTTCTGGAGGGCCTGTCGGCTGCTGTGTTGTTCTGTGTTGCCTACTGTGCCGGTCCACATCTCCTGCCACTGTACCAAGCATGCCCATCTGTCATTTGTTTTTATTTGTCTCACATTGTTGTTGTTATTGTTGTAGTCGTGGTGATGGCGCACACACCAGGGAGAGTTTCTATTGAACAGATGTTCCTTGTGCTGAATAAAATGATACAACGCTGCCCTGCCACCCTGACTTTATATGAAGCCTATATGAAGCAGGCATTCTGGCATGGCCATACAGCAAGAAGCCTCCCTCATTTATCATGGGCAGTGGTAGCGTAGCGGTTAAGGAACCTGGCTAGCGTACAAGTAGCTGCCACCGTTGTGCCCCTGAGCAAGGTGCTGAACCCTAAGTTTCTCTAGGGGAGACTGGCCTTGAACGATTAATAGCTGACAAAATGCAAGTCGCTTTGGATAAATACTCTCTTCTTTGTTGCACAACACATGTAATTATTGGATTTTATGGTAATATATGACTAACCTTGTGTAGGCACATAAGAGACGAGTTGCAGTAAAGAACAGAAGGTTGGGATTTTGTCCTGCTGCAGTTACTGTGGCTGGAAAGTGAGGACAACCTGTGGGGGCCTCCAAACACACACACACACACACACACACACACACACACACACACACACACACACATACGCGTGCACGCAGACACTGTGGTAGAGTCCTGATAATTAGTATTGGCCAGAGTGAGATTGCCTTCGGTACGAGGCATTTGACACGTCAGCCAGTGTTGCTTGCAGTCGTCTCCATAGAGAGCATACAGCCATGTGCTTCTGTTTGAACAAACACCAGTTTTCCTGTGCAGGTCAGACCAGTTGCCACACACACACACACACACACACACACACGTCACTGGCACACATAGAGCCACATTGACTCAGAGGGCAATAAGAGGGTAGGCGCTCTCACACATACAAACGCAGGCTCTCTCTCACACACACACACACACAAACGCACACACACACACAAACACAATGAATATAACCCCGCCCCCCCCAAACATCTCTCTATATCTCTCAAAAACACTCTCACTCTCATTCACTTAGTCTCCCACCCCCCTCTCCCCTCTCATCCTCACAACAAAGCCTTTGTAGCACCAGAGTAATTACAGAAAGGTGAAAGCTTGCACATACGAACATAACAAATGGCCTTATCCAGTGCCCCTACTCAGCCAATTAGTAAATCAGAATTCACTCTTGTGCCTTTCCCATTTAAAACATTGAAATAGGGACAGATAACAATTATAACAATTATATAATAAATTCAAAATGCGTAAGATTTTCAATAGTTTAAAGGCGTTTAAAGTATATTCAGCATGCTGTTGTGGTGTGTGCTGACAGCCATTTATAATTGAAGGCAAGGGCCTTTGCCCAGAGTTTCTTCACTTATGCTTGTACTATTGTGTCTATAAGCCACCCTGACGGCTGTTTTGAATTCAGTGCGCAGATTTCTGAGGGTGTGACCAATCCAACTCCTTTTTCTTTTCTGTATATTTACATCTATGGGCTCTTAGTTTGTTCTTTTCCACAGGTCCACATTGCTTACTTTGTCTTTCCACCAGATGTTTAGTATCCTTCTGAGGCAGAAATTGGTGAATGTTTGCAGCCTGTGTGTTATATGTTTTGTTGTTCTCCGTGTTTCAGACCCATATAGCATCACCTGTTTTACATTGGAGTTGAAGATGCCTATCTTAGCAGCATCAAGCAACAGGAATATTGTTTGATATACACAGAATTTCTCCTTTAATTGCATTTGAGTCAGCAATACAATGTTTGTCCATCTGAAAGAATCAGTTTGAAAAGTATTTTTGATATAATTTTGATATAAAAAATATTTTTGATGGAAATTGTGCTGTTTAGACTCTGATGGTGATTTTGTTTCTAGAAATTTCCATAGGCCACTGAATACAACAAGCAACAAAACTCCTTTTACAGGAAAAAAGACCAGGTCACGACAGAACAAATGGAAAGTTTAACTATCAGCATGTTTAAAACTTTCAGATATTTCTTTCCTCCCAAGCTTAGGTCAAGATGACAACACCTGACACTTTTGCCAAGGCATTGGAAAAGAAGCTTGCAAGTGATGTACAGTATTGGTTTAGTGTGCATTTTTCTTGTGTCGCCATGGTATCGACCAAGGCCCGAAGTTCAACCCCGCGGCCTCAGCGGGACCTGGCACACTTGTACACGCTGTTCTCGGCGCTCTCCCCTTTCTAACTTGGCCTCGGAAGCTACAATTATCTTGCACGATAGCTAAGCGCTACCCGAAAACCACAGGGGAAATGTCATTACCGGCGGCAGCCATTGTGCTGAGAGGCAGAATTGTTGTCCGCATTTTACCTTGTGTACTAGGCAGGGATGTGGACTGTGATACAGGGCGAGAGGGGGGATTTGAATTGGGGTGAGGGAAGGGGCTCTCTTGAAGTCATGACCACATCGTCCACTTCTTAAATTTCTCCCCGCAAAGCAAAAGAAAAATAGTGGTAAACAGAGTTGAAGCTGATTGGCAGATTACTTCTGGTAATGTTGTAAAGAATGGTCTTGCACAGTTCAATTAAGGCAATCTTGTGGGGGAATGTTAAGGGTGGCCAAGTGGGAATAGAATTATCCACGGCCTGATGTAATAACTGTTGCCAGCGAGGTTGGAGTCCACTCCATTTTGCAGCCCAATCAACGTGCAGTCTCCTTAATGACATGTGGTGGTGTTGACGTGATTTGACGTTTCCATCGGAGTTCACAAGGTCGCAACTGCCTGTGGAGACCAGACTTGTTTACCACAGAAACCTCAGAGAGATGAGAAGTTAATCATTGAAAAAGCTGCAGAAGGAGTTTGATAGAGGGAGGGCACAGACATGCTGTGCTGAGGTGAATTATGTATTTAGTTGAAGAATGTGTTTGTGCACTGATACTTAAAAACTTCTGATTTGGCTGGAGGGGGTGGTGGTTTACCCCATGTACCTGACTTACAGTAATGAACTTTGTAGGTGGTTTGGTTTGTGTTGTGTAACAAGTTATTTTCTCATCAGTGTGCCCGCACACACACATACCTATGCACGCGCACACCTACACACACACACACACACACACACACACATAGTTAAACACACACCCTTGGGGAATAACCTGCAACAGGCCTTGCATCAGCCAGGGTTAACACCTCAGAGCCTCAGTGCTCACAGACTAGACAAGGCAAACACACACACACACACACACACACACACACACACGCACACAAGCTGTGGCACTTTTAATGATGTTCTTTCTTGTCTGAGCTGCACTGAGGGTCTACTCCACCCCCCCGCCCCCCCCCCCAAGACACACAGACATATACACACACTCTCATACACACACAAACCCCCTTCTCAGTTATAGTGTCATGATGGGACCAGATGTTACCCTCGCCTCATTTCCTCTATTAATGATGTGTGTGACCTGTGGTGTCCACACACCCTGCCCCCCCCCAACACACACACAAACACACTACCACCCCCAACAAACCTCAGTTAAGCTCCCATAACACACTTTGGATGGGGCAGTGAGGGACACACTTTAGGCTGGTATGTTCAGTGTAGACAAAACATGCAGAGGGCTTAAGTCAAAGGAAGTAATGAGAAATTAAGTGTTGTATAACTGCTCTTAAAATAAATGAACACTTTGCCCGCATGCATGGTACTCATTTAAAGTTAGGTTTTAAAGTTGGGCCTAGAGCAATGGGTTAAAATCCTCAGGCGTTTTCCTACACTGGATAAGTAGCTTGTCTCCATACACGCTGAGCAAATTTGCTTGCATTGCATCCAGGTTTACTTTGGTTATATTTCTCCTCAGATGGCTCAGCCCACTAGAAAAGAAACATGCATGGGTCACAATAGTTGCAAAATATCTGTACTATTGAAATGGTTTGTTTTGTATTTGTTTACATTTCTCCCCCCCCCCCAAAAAAAACAAAAAACAAACAAAAACACACAAAACATCTGAAGTAGATGCAGAAAATACACAGGCATATTTATGTAGTATGTACGTAAAGAGAAGTGCTGAAGATAAGGACATGTTTATGAACTGTTCTCTCTGAGATGCATAATTATGGTAGGATCATTTCCACTGTTGACTACAATTACATACTGCACCTTACAGCAAAATTGTGTGCATGTTTTTTATGGTGTTTTGTTTATCTGGATTCCCGTTGGGTCATAGCCCTGAGTGGAACAAAGGGTTGAGATGATTCCAAGGTTACATTCCCAGAAATGTTAAAGAAAAAAATTTAACCTCATTCCAGACGTTCTCACTTAGTTACTGTGATCGTTATGCTAAAACTGTTGATTTTGGGAACCCATCTGAGATTGGTTTATACTTGGATTTCTGAGGTCTCTCTTGTAACAATGTTGTATCCTGTACCACAGGTGGCGTCTCGGGCAGGTGTTTATGACCTTCTCAACCGTCTGGGCTTCTCGGAGTTTGAGAACCCAAGGGACTCGCCGCTTGCCAGCTTGCGTCGCCGCTGGCAACAGCAGAATACTCAGTCACTGCCTTTTCGCGGAGAGTTCATCTGAGCGAGGAGCCAGGCTTGGGAACTGTCAAAAAAAGTAGTTTCATTTTTAACAATGTTACCTTTTAAGAAGTTGTTCTTTGCTGTTTTAGTCTCTTTTCTGCTCACTACTAGTATGTTTTTTTTGGTTTTTAGGTTTTTTGTTTTGTTTTTTTAACAAAAAAGTCTTTTTTAAAATGGACTGTTTTTGACAGTTTCTGTAACCTGCCACCCTGTGAAGAGCTGTTTAATTTGCTACATTAATTAAGCTTCTGTTTTAGCTGTTAGAATTTTATATAATAGTTGTTTTTTTTCCTCCCTGCCATTTCAGTGTACATACATCCCATTCACAATCTTCCATTCACAGCTATTACAAAGAAACCGCTTTCAAGATGATGACCATTCCATGTTTTTATAGAGAATGAATGGGGAACAAATTCACCTGGATTGATGTGGCCCTTTTTGGCCAGCTTAACAGGATGTACACCTACACTCCGTACCGTGGTGGAAGCATGTGTTCAACTGAGTCCAGTTGCTGTGTTGGCCCAATCCTCCCCTGGTTCCTGCTCCCCCACAACCTTTTGTTCGTGAGCTAATTACAAGACACAGAATGAGTGGCTCTGATGGAGGTAGAGCACAGTATGAAGGTTATGTCTAACAACCCTTTATTTTTAGTGCTTTTGCTGGTCCTTTGTGCAACATGGAATTGTGAATTGTTAAACGATTTATGGGTAATGTAAATTGCCGTCTTTGTGCACCAACTGAATAGAGAGTGATGTCGTGGAATTTCAATAGGAGTTAAATTAAAGAAACAGTAATGGCTGTGTGGCTGCTTTATGATTGCCATACAGTGTCTCCATCAGAAAAAAAAAACTACGCCTGTAGTTCTGTCTAGTACGTAGTAACCTTTCCTCTTTGTTGTGGTTTACAATTTGTTCTCTAGAGGTTGAGCTGAGGTGATGTCAAGATGTACAAACTGTATGTCTCCAAGAAGCTGACCTATACAAAAGCAGCCCATAGCAGGATGAGTAATGATAAATGCTTCCACATTTAAGGGCCATATGTAGAAACCTCTTCACCTTAGGATTATAGACACACACACACACCATATGTAATAGCTTGTAAAAAAAAATCCCTTTAAAGTTCAGCACTGACATTATTTTAATGATCATCAACATTGTCTGGCGTACATGAGAAAATCCAACCTCAGTGAGATCATCTGTGGACTCCCACCACTTAATCTTGTATTAAACCGACATGCACAAATTGGAAAAGGGGCAAAGAAAAAGAGCCTCACACACAGACCTCTGTGTCAGAAATCCTTTCCCACGGGAGTCTTTCCAGGCCTGCTCTCAATAAAAACATGGGGGTATATTACCCAGTCATAAGGAGCTGTTTTAAAGTGCCCGTGGTAGATGCGCTGTGGTGTTGACTGTTTCTGGCCTCAAACAAACCAGTTGTGTGTGTGATGTCATAACATAACATCTGAAGGATCTGGGCAGCAAATAACTAAAAAAACCACCCTGGGCCCAGATGCTGTGAATTCTCGAATATTATTTGCCAAAGGTATGGTGATCTTTATAAAACACTTCAAATGAAATCCTATAGTTTCTCTCCTTGCATTTGTTGGTATGAAACCCCACTTGATTTATTTCCACTCTGTCCCTCTGATCATTAGGTTGTAGGCATCAACCCCCATCCCCCCTTTTGTCAGCATGCGTAATTTGACCACAGTAGCTGCCAACACAGACTCAGTCTAGACCAGGGGCCTACACTATGAAACTAGGTTTCTGGTTAACCTGGGTAACTTTGGGAGTATCCACCGATCTCCAAAACAACATAGCACAGAGCTTCTGTTGTCTCTGAAGTGGCATGTTGTTTGGAAATCAGCAGTTACACCAGGTTAGCCAGTAACCTCACTTTGTAGCATACCCGCCAGGTCATGCAAGGACAGTGACCACTGCCACTTTGTTCATGACTTGAAGTATGAGGTGATGTCAGAAAAAAGGACCTCAAATGTGAAAGAGTCTTTAAAATCACTAAATAGTTGAGTGTTCTGTCTCTGAAGATTAAGTCACTGAAGTCCCTGCAAGGCAACAGTGATTTTCTCTTTCTTTCTCTCTTGCTTATTGTACTTTTTAGTGTAATTGCTGAACTACTCAAAGCATGAAGGCATTTTTGATGATGAATACAGAGTACAGCTAAGTGTTTGATGATTAATTGGTAATTAATTGTAGAGGTATTTTAAAATGTGCCTTTTGTGTATGTGTCTTGGTTATTTACATAATAGGTTCTGCATGTACATTTGTAATTTAGAGATCATAATTTGATACAGCAATTTTGGATATGTATATCTATTCTTTTGCAATGTCATCTTTGTTTTACATAACTAATGACCTTATGTGGTTTAAAATATTCAAGCTGTATCACTGCTTTGTATTTTTAAGATCATAATAAACATGTTTCATAAAGTCTGACTCGATTTTGTATGTAGATGTCTTAGAAGTGTCCCATAAATTACTCTCCCTATTAGTAATTTATAGAGTACTTGATTAACTGTAAAAAAAAAAAAAATTAAAGCTTACTTGAAAAATTGGTAGAAACTCATTGTTTAACTTGTTTATTTAACTTGTTTGAGGCAATGAGTTTCCACAAATTTTTCAAGTAAGCTTTACTTATTCTTTTTTAGTGTTAGTGAATAGTTTTTTTTCCATGTTCTGTTTCTTCTCTTGTGGATCTTGATTTAAATGTTGAATTATGGTGTACTGAATGGTACTTAAAAACTTAATGCATTACATTCACAAACCTCTGACAACTGCCAGTTAACCAGAAGAGACCTTAAAATTAGTTTAGAGAATATGATACAGACATGATTCACTTCATTTTGTATAAGTACTTATCCTTGGCTACAAACACAAAGGTAAATTAAGATTTTCTTTGTAACTGTCACTCAAAGATGTCTTACCAACAAGAACATAAATCACAGTTCACTTCAAAAAGTTGTTCTCACTTGTAGTAGGTGACTTGCAAGGACAGTGAGAGGAGGGGGGGTCGGGTGTTACGTTGCAAGTGGAGAAGGCCATGCTGTGTGCTCTGCAAGACTGGCTGCGTCAGTGGCATGGAACAGTGTTCTTCCCTCCGCCCGCGGCCACCTTTGAAAGGATGATATCCCTGATCGCTCCCTGGCCCACTAAGTGCATGACAGGGCTATCTCAGGAGTGCAGAAGTTGTTTGGATTTTATCGCACCTAAGCAAAACCTACATGACTATTAATTCTGTTTTAAATGAGGGTGACTCTCTCCTCTTGGATGTTAAAGATGTTGTCTGTGGTTTCTGTCATAAATAAGAAATGTAGAAATGCAACTGTTGACAAAGTGGTGAATAGAGACATGTAATGTAAATACACACATTAAACAGGGTTGAAACAAAGCAAATATTACTATTGGGATTACCTATTTCTCAGCTGTGCCTTCAGATTCTGTTATCATTGTGACATAATTTACCCACCACACTTTTAACTCAATTGATTCTCTCCTCCTCTATTTTTCAATGTCCTTCTGCTGTCATGAGGCAAGACACATCTTTTCTGAGGGGTTAATTTAATATAAATATTTTCCACAACAATTTGAAATGAAAACCAGGGACCCTATTGTCCTTGATTTCCACAATCAAGCCAGTTTGGTGGACAAGGAGGACTATTTGCGTTATGTAATCTCCTAGACCATCCATTGCCACTGCTTCTAACCTTTAACCAAAGCACCAAGCCAACAAAACAAAACAAAGTAGAATATATAAAAAAACGGACCTGACGTTAGATCATAAGGCTATTCAGTTGCTCAATGTGGCTGCTCAGACTCTGAGCTGGAGATAAGCGGAAGAAACGAAAGGAGAAGAGGATGGCTGAGGTCGGAGGGCCGATAGGGGCGGCCTCCCAGCTTTGAAATGCTTTCCTGCCTCATTGAAGACCCCTCCGTCGGGTAACTCAAGCTAGCAGTTCAGAGGGATCCGCAGATTACATGCAGACAAAGGGCTGCATTGAGTAAGGGGTGCACGGCCAGAAGAGGATGTCGTGAACTTCATGTGAAAGGCTCCCCCCTCCCTTCTGACACTCCCACCCCTTACCCCTCAACCCAACCACACCAACCACCTCTCTTCACCTCCACAGATGAGCAAGAGAGAGAGAGAGAGACAGAGCAAAAGAAAGAAGATAGAGAAACAGACAGACAGAAAGTGGTAGACCGAAAGCCAGGATTATAGAAAGAAAGGAAAAAGAAAGAAGGAAGAAGGAAATGTTAATTCTTGACATTGTAAAAAAAGCAACCTTATTATGCTTTATTTGGCTTCACCGAGTTAAAGATACAGACCTCTTGGCTCTCACACACCTCAACTGAGAACCTTTTTTTTTGTAAAGCCTAGATTGTGGAAGGCCAGCAATACAACTTCAGATATGAGTTCAGAAACTAAAATGGTGCCTTCATTTTCTTTTCAGGACTCATACATGACTAGTTTCTGTTCTATTCTGAACCTTCATATCATCCTGTCAGGCACATGGGGTCTTCAGTTTTGAAAATATGTGCTTGTGTCACCTTTATAATTGATTAATTGACTGGAAAGTATCATAAAGACCGATTACCTGTTGAGAAGTTGATTGGCCACTTCATGGTTTCTTGAAGACCAGCTAATTAATGGCGATAGTTCTAGCCCACTGACTGTGCAAACAATTACTGCAAATAGCTGTCACATCAATAGAACTGGAAATAGATGTATGCTATTACAAAATCTAGAAGTCTTGAAGTGTTTGAAAGCATATGATCTTATAGTGTCAAGTAAGCTATAAGACATAAGTAAACTTTATGAACTGTCTCTTTTGTGTTCTTTATGGTCACAAGTTGATGAAAAACTTCTGTGGGGACTCCTTATGGATCCAATAATATAGATTTTTTTGTAGTATCTCTTGAAGGAGACATAGAATAGAAAAACAAATGCTTTGGTTTTGATGAATTAGGAAAGGTTATGCATGGCCAAAGAACTATCATGATCATGAGGCACGGTTGTGCCCGCCTTCATATGAAAACCTTGAACTCAGAGATAGCCACTGAAAACTTGAAAATAAAAACAACGCCTACATGAGATTGTGATGGTGTAAAATAGGACAACACAATTGTAGATCAATTATGGTTAGAGGGCGCCATTTAGTCAAAATGGACCATTTCAATACCCAGCCTAAATATAAGGTTTTAATTGCCTTTGTAAGATTGCACTTCAGCTTATCTTTGATAAATTAAAGTTGACTATATTTTATTCTAACATCAGAGAAGAAGGTACAATACTCCATTAATCCATTTTTTGTCCCCTTCAAGTTTATAGGCAGCAAAGGACAGCCTTTCAGTAGATTATGTACTGGCACAAAATACATGTCTTTTGTTGTCTATTTTTCTTATAATAATTCATTCAATAGTAACTTTGATTTAGGTTAATCAGCACAATGACAGAACATAATGTATGTCTTTACACAAATGTCTTGTGCAGTCCCTTTTTTAATTCAATCAGTACTTGTTTTATCATCGCATAACACAATCACAACTAGGGATACTTATGAAAGCTTTTATGAGTTTTCTTTGCATTTGGGTAAGACAATGCCTTATTTAGTTCACAATTAAATCATTTTCTGTGACTGCTGAGTACATTTTCCATGTTCAACCAAATTCTGGCCCCATAACACACGGGTGCAAGAATGACTCTCTTAAATCAATGAGTGCTCTCTCTCTCTCTTTTTCTTTCTCTCTTCCTCCTCTGCCTTTCCATCTATGTCTCACTGCCCCCTTTGCTTCTCACTCTTCCATTCCCTCCTCTCTCTCTCTCTCTCTCACTGTTTCCATCTCTACCCTCTCTCTCTTTCTGCACTTCAGACATGCAGCTACTGTGCACCTTCCAAATGTCTGCAATATGGTGGGTGAGCAACATATTTTCTAAGCCCGCTGGTGTAAGCTGCCCACGCTTACAGACACTGTCAGGAAAACAATCCGTGCTTGAGGGTCCGGCGCCAGTTTCCAACAACCACCCAAGCTATTTGATTTCTTCCCCATCGAGGAGTCCGCATTCTCAGCCATAAACACCATGAAGTTACTTCATTTCAAACGGAGCTGGCCAGCAACTGTTGGAGCAAGCTACTCACACACTCTCATACCGAGATGAAGAAAATTTCTAGCAAAAAGATTTAGCAAGCAATGAGTGAGGAAACAGTTTTGACTAGAGAAATGATGGTAGTGGTTCAGATAACATAAGATAACATAAGTTGCCAGGGGTGGTGGAGGCGTAGTGGTTAAGGAACCTGGCTAGCATGCAAGTAGCCTCGAAAATTGTGGGTTCAAATCCTGGCTGCCACCGTTGTGCCCTTGAGCAAGGCACTTAACCCTAAGTTGCTCTAAGGGAGACTGGCCCTAATAGTTAACAAAATATGTAAGTCGCTTTGGATAAAAGCATCTGCTAAATGCATAAATGTAAATGCCAAAGGCTGTTGCTGACATCACTTGAAAAGTTCTGCGCGAACTGAGGTAAACAGAGGTATTTGTTTCACACAGAGAAATGCATGCCTAAGAAACCAAGGGCAGGAAAAAGGTACTGGGAAGACACAGGCTACCGTGGATGTGGTTTACCATCGTGGGGGAGTCTTCAGTAAAGCAAACAACAAAAACGTGAATTCTGACCAAGATTATTATTATGGAGGATGGAAAAAGATGATCATCTTTTCAATCATGTTCACTGCATGAAAAAACAGGAGATTGTAAGTAAATGAAAGGAAAGAAAAAGGAGTAAACATTGATGACCTCATCTGCGCTTTTTGGGGGAAAGCATGAGTGTGGGTTTTACAGTACGCTTGAAGCTCAGAGCGACAGCAACTATTGCTAATCGAGCAGAAGAGCGCCTGAAGGCCTCTCTTCCAGAGCCCAGACTTCAAAACGAGCTGTGAGACAAAGTAACTACCAGGGCCTCCAATGTAGTATAAAATTGCTGTGGTGTGATGACTAGACCGCAGTCTAAGACTGAGCCTATTCATTTCATCAGAGGGTTGGGGAGAGAGAGAGAGAGATAAAGTGTGTGTCAGTGAGTGTGTGTGTGTGTGTGTAGTGGGGGGATTGTGGAGTTGGTTGATGATGGCAGGCGAGGGTTTTTAATTGAATACTCTGCATATTGGGGAATGACATTCTGGCTTTCCGCACACTAACCCCCCATCCCTTGTCCACCCCTTAACCGATTCTTGGAATGGAAAAAAAAAGTTGGAGCATAAGAACCCTCTTACAAGGCGGTTAAGGGCCCCAGTTTGTTTCCATTAGCCTATTAATACCAGGGACTTGGATCACAATAAACTCCTCCTCCTCCACCTCTGTTTCCCGAACACTCTTTAGGAAGAAACATATGGAAATGTATATAAAAACTTCACACCTGCAACTACTTCACTCTCACCCTCACTCTAAAACTAAACAGACGGCAGACACACTCTGAAAGCCCTAGAGAATTCTTGAAGGGAAAAAAAAAAAAATCGTCTAGACAAATTTCTGTTGGGATACGGCTGTGTTGATATACATTAGAATTAGTGTGTATTATGTCATCTATCTGGTGCAGTTTTTCTTCTTCTTCCTTTTATTTCTAATTTCAAGATGGACTTTCCAAGAAATTATGAGGTCTTTTTCTCTGTCATACCCAAGACCACAAAGGCCAACTGAGCGCTGAAAGTCCTCAATGCCAAATGTTATCAAAGGTGAAATTAACTGATTAAAAACATGCCAGCAGAGATGCTTTTGGGAAAGGTTAGGCAAAGGTTTGGCATCTGGTTTGTAGTTTCTATATTCATAGAGTAAGACAGTGTGTGTGTGTGTGTGTGTGTGTGAAAGAGGAAAGAGTGTGAGGGATTAGAAAGACTGTGTGTGTGTGTGTGTGAGAGAGAGAGAGATGGAGAGATAGACAGATAGAGCTATCACATTGAAATTGCATGTTTTCACAGTTGCCTTTTTCTGTAGCAGATGTTCCAAGTCTGACTAACCACTGAGGGGCTTAGTCTAGCCTCCCCAAGACCGGATAGGCAACTGCGGTCAAACAGCCACCCCAAGGCTCCCCTAGTGAACACACTCTCCCAGGTGCAGCTGATGATGTCAGTCCCCGGTCATCCATGTTGCTGAAGTGGGTTGATTGTCTCACATGACTCATATACAAGATGGAAACACTCTGTCTCTCTCTCTCTTTCTCTCACACATTCTCTTTGTGTGTGTGTGTGTTTGTAGGTCATGTTTGTTCATCTGCACATAAAAATGCAACTGAAAAATTGTTTCAGTCAAAGAAAATTGTGAAGATAGGCCTTCTGAGTATTATGCCATTGTCATTATGTCAGTGGAGAAATAAAGCTTTTTGATTCTAAGATTTTGTGGATGGCTATGCCAGTGTATTTTGTTCATTAGGTAAAATATGCCTTGAAACTAGTTTTCTGCCCATTAAAAGATCCACTTGAGTATGACATCGAGATATTTGAATTCATGTAGCCTATGGTCATATCTCTAAAGTTTACTGTAAAGTTTCACCTCCTGAATTGTGACAGCAACTCCATCACTTCCGGGTGTGCGTGCTCCACGCCCCGTCCAGCAGGCGGTGCTGCTTTAAAAACTTCACTTGGACTCTCAGGATACCATGAAAACATGAATGAATAAATATTTTGAATTCCATCAACACTGTTTTCTGTCATACAGGGTTACCAAGGAATTACTAGTTGTTGTTTTTTTCACCTCTCGAAGTTTCCAAAGTTCTAAGTTTTCTACAAGGAGGAGAAAACAAGTAAATTCATCCATGGCAAACACCAAGCATTTGTTCACGTAACTTTCCTGAAAGTCGGCAATGCCAATAGCTATTCCTTCGAAGACGTGTCTATTGATAAGTGCGAACTGGACTGCTTATACAGAAGCTGGACTATCCTATAGCCTACAAAGTGTCCAAAGTTCTGCAGGACACGCAACCCATAACGATGTTGCCAGCGATACTCTGCAGTAGAATTTAATAACTCACTCTGAAAACAACTTATGTTATAGGTGCTAACAACAAACAGCCTGTAGTGCAACTTCCCCGGTCCCATTTCGAACTTTCTCTTTTGTCAGAGCGCAATGATTAGCCGGAGGGTTGTCGTCATCAACAGCACCCCTGATTTTTTTCCCCTTCCTAAATGGATGGGGCTGTCCTGCTTATTGCCCAGTTCAACAGAGGCCAAAGGATTGGAACAACTTTGAACACCCGTCAGTTTGGCGTTCTCCGGTGACATGCAGAATGCTTCGCTCTAACTTTGTATGTGCAAAAAAATAAACCTTTCCGATGAAGAAAGAAAGCAGAAGAAAAACGCACCACAGTCTACAATAAAAAAGAAAACTTCTCAATCTGATTTGAGGGGACTGCTTCAAATTTCATTCTAGGCATCGCTATGGATTATATTTATTTTCTGGTTTACTGCACAATCTGTGTATTATTTTTGGATTATAGACACGCTGCACTCTCTCATGGTAAGCTTATCTCTTTTTATGATCTCGGACGCTTTCAACTTGACACGGAATTATTGCAATCCACAGCTTTCATGTCTTTGTACATTGCTGGATAGCTCACAATCCGCTACTTAGATTTTTTTCTGCTCTGTAAGAAAATGAAAATGGGACACATGAATGATTGTCTGTAGACTAAGTCTGCATATGAATTTAGTTATAGCCTATCCCACTGAGACTTAAGAAACTTTCAGTGAAACTTTGATCTTGAAACCTTCAGTGAAGTTCTTTGATTCCATGGAGTTCCATGACTAATGCTCATGTCTACACATGTATAGTGATGAAAAAGGGCTGAATTCGATATTAAACAATACGAATAGATCTACATATAATGTAAAAGAGAAAACTTTTACTGGAATCTGTTTGCACTAAGTGACTGTTATTCTTCTTGTTTCCATCAGCAAATCTCTCTGGAAAGTTAAGTGAATACGGACTCATCGTACCGTTCAGCACGGATTCTCAAGGCCGGTATATCTCTCACGTGGTATCGGTCCCAGCTGGAAGTAAAAGTGGCGTTTCGGCCGCTGGAAGACGGCGCGTCTCCCGCAGCATTCCAAGTTCCTCCACGTTCACTTCAAATAGCCAACAGTTGTTTTTCAACGTCACTGTCTTTGGTAAGGAGTTGCACTTGCGCCTCAGAGCCAACAGAAAACTCGTTGCACCCGGTGCCTTTGTGGAATGGCACGAAGACTTCGAGGAAAAGGCCAAGGAGCGTATTCATGACAACTGTGTTTTTACCGGGGATGTTACAGATATGCCAGAGGCCTCTGTGGCTATTAGTAACTGTGATGGACTGGTAAGTTGTCTGCGTTTCACTAGGTGTGTGGAACAACGCGAGACGTTTTTGAGGTCCTTACTATGTCCTTATTAGCCGTTAATAACGTTTAACCCCAGTCCACTGTAGACTGAAATCTGCTGTGCTCTCACACTTAGTGTAGCTTCTGTTTTTCCATGACTTATGTAAGATGCACATGTGGAACAGATGCAGTTTCATTGTGATCTCCCTCTCTCCCTCTCTCTCTCCCTCTCTCTCTTGCACACACACACACACACACACTCAAACACACACACAGCACAAACAGTGGTGGATGGGAGAGAAAAACGAAAAACAGTAAAAAGGCCTGGGCCCTTGTCTCCAAGATGACTGATATCATTGTGTGCCTCAGTCAGCCTCTCTGTGTAAACTGTAGTGAGGAGAAAAAAAGGCTTAACAGCCTGGTTGAAAAAGATGACTGACCCAGTAATACCCTATGATTGTTCCCACAACAGACTACAAAGTCTTGTAGTGTAATTTGTAGTGTAATTTTAAAAAAGTTTTTAAAAATTTTATAAATTGTGCTTCATATCGTGGCTTGTCAAACTCTGATAGGCACATTTATGTGAAATGTGGAAAAGTTTATTGTTTATAATAGGCATCCTATATGCTACTAAAAACCCAGACCTAGTGAGGAATAAACTGACATTCATGGAGTTGCTGTGTGGCTGATGTGGATGACTTGTCTTGAACTCTAACCTTTGAACCCTTGAACCAAAACAACCTGTGATGACATATCCAGTATTTAACTGCCATGCTGCAGAGAGCCTTTGAGAAGAACTGAGAGCACAGTTTATTCCTGCATCCCATCATTCCAAACAGAGAGAGTGAGAGAGAAACCACCTGGTTATTCGCTCTTCTGTAACCCCTGCTAAACCCTGGACCTGTTTGTATATCTCATCTCTCTTGCTCTGACTCCTCTTTTTTCCCTTGCCTAACATTTTCTCTCACTCTTACTCTTTCTCTCTCTCTGTATTTGTCTTACTCTGTCTGTCATTCCTTTTCTTCCCTCTATCTCCAGTTCTTACTCTTTCTTTCCCATCCCCTCTTCTTCACCTGCATTGAAGTTGGAGTCTGTCCATGTCTGTGCTTTAGATTGCCCCTGTATAGCATGCTTAGAGTTGTTTTTCCAAACATCATAAAGAGAACCTCCTCACCATACCTTGACAGATGTGAGTTCTCTTGAGGTGGGTTTCATTGTAGTTTTTAGATATATCTAGGCTTTTACCATTTTGACATGTATGTGACAAGTTCTGTGGCGCACTGTGTGTTGGTCCTGCTTCCACTATCTACTGTTAGAAACACAGCTGGCTGGTCCCAACCAAATGAAGTCGGAGTGGCCCTTACCATCAATTCTGAAATTTCTTTGCTTTTTCTAGGGTACCCAATACTTCCATCAGTAAAAGTAATATCCGAGTCAAATGCGGCATAGGGCACCACTGTTTGGACGACACGTACACACACAATGAAATCATTCATTAAATACACATTGATTTTTCTCCTAGATAATTACACTTGGCGCTATAAGGACAATGGCATTCTGTGTCCACTGCCAGAATGATTATGGCAGAGGCCATGCACACAAAAAAAGAGAAAAATACAAAGTCCTCCTTTCATTTTTTCCCCTCCCCTTACATTTGAGGACAAGAGGTATTTTGTTGCTTCTGTACACAGCTGGTGTCTCTCATGTAGCTTTTTGCTGTGGTGTGAGACAGGCCCACTTAAGAAAGTCTAGTTGAACATTTCGTCATGGGGCATATGTGAGCCATTAATCCCTGTAGAAATCTGGTCCATCACATAAACACCTCAAACCATAGCTTGATGGCTTCTGTTGAAAGATCCTAAAGTCAAACGAGTCAAACTCTGATGCGATGCAGTTACAGACAATCTTTGACGTCGTCAGTGTATTACATAGATCACTAATATCACAATCCTTTTAGTTAGTTAGTCTTGACTGTATTAGCACCAAATTCTTCTTGCTATAATGAATTATTAGAAATTGTACTAATGATGTGAAAGTCCAGTGCAGCACAGCTTGTCAGTATGATAAAATGCTACATGTAGACCAAAAACCAACACATGTTGCCAAGATATATCCTGATACAAGTCTATGTTTACATTTACGCATTTTGCAGACGCTTTTATCCAAAGCGACTTGTCAACTGTCAGTCACATCAGGGCCAGTCTCCCTTAGAGCAACCTAGGGCTAAGTGCCTTGCTCAAGGGCACAGTGGTGGTAGCCAGGATTCAAACCCACTATTTTCCAGGCTACTTGCATGCTAGCCAGGTTCCTTAACCACTATGGCACTATGCTATGTGCAGCAACATTTTGGTGTTTTTCCATCACTGTATCTGTGACTATAGCTTAAGTACCAAAAACAGTGACTTGTGGCAGTTGTTGACAGATAGTATGTTTACAGTTGCAAACAGAAGAAAATATATCAACAACAGCTCCCAAGAGTGTCAAAAACTTCAGAGCAGAATGCTTTGAAGTTTCTATCCTGCCTTTTAACTTTTTCCGTATTCTAGTGCGGCCTTCAGAGTTTAGAGGACTTTGATAGTTGAGAACACAACTTGAATTTTTGCCTGTGAATATTTGTTGACAGACACCATGCACTTTGTGTCACCGCAGCAATGAATCAATGTGGAGCATCGCCACACACTGTGCTGCCATGTTCTCGCTCAGTCTGAGGCATTATCGATTCAGTCACTGGCATCCACAATCTGGCGAATGTATTAGTCTCTGTCCTTGCTCATGAGATAGAGTTAGAGAATAGTAACAGATATTGACCACGTTAAACAAAAGGACAATAGAGAACACCCTGTCAACCACCCTGTTTCTTTTCATCAGGGGAATGAAAATAACACAAATTAATTCTATCACTGCTGTCAGGCCTGCAGCATTCCCCCTGCCTCCAGGACATAGAGCCCCCCCTTCTTTGTTGTGACAGTCCCCTGGCTTAAGCGCACTGCCTCAAGACTTGTATTTGTTTTCTGCACATGTGATGATAAGGGGCAAAACGTTCCTTTGGGGTCTTGTCAAAGCCTCAACTCCCCCTAACCCCCCTCCCCAACTCCATCCCCTCAGAGGTCTCAGAAGGGCTCGTCTTGGGTTTAAGACTATGTAGTTCCCCCCAAAGAGCCTGTCAGGTCATGACTGAGGCTTTGGGGAGGGGGTGGGGGTGAAAATAAGGAATCGACTTGCAGAAAGGAAGTGAGCCTGACACAGTAAAGGATAGAACACAGGCCATGTGTTTTGCTGAGCCTGGGCCAATGTAAACAGAGACACGTCTACACTTGCTATTGCGGCCCTTTTTTCTGTTTTTTTTTTTGTCTCGTTTCTTTCTTTTCATCTCAAAATCCTTGTTAGACTACTTGTCTCAGTCTTAATCTTTTTGAGCAGAAACAGTATGATTAAAACAAAAACAAAGAAAAAAAAAACATTCAGGTTTTTAGGCAAAAATTATGTCCAGGCAGATCTCTTATGCATGTATAAGTCATTGTGTAGGTGTTCCCAGCCTTCCGATGTGATACATTTTTAATTGCCGACCTCATTATCATGTGCAATCAGTGCGCCGCAGCCAGTGGCAGTCTAAGTGCTTGTTTACACGCATCTAGATTTTTTTTATCTGTTTGGACATTTAGTTGACCTCACTTGGATTTTTTTTTAAATCGCCCCCTCCTCTGTGGATGTGTAAATGCAATTATGCAATGCAATTAAAAAAAGAAACAGATAAAATAAATATCTTTTTACAAAAATATCTACAACAAGTCAACATGTCCTGAGAGACGGAGATGCCCTCTGTGCCATCCTACAGTGTTACGAGTCATTTTCTCACGCACAATAAAGTCTTGTCTGCCCGTCATTGCCCACCTCAGCACTGTACAGTAAGGAAACCCAGCTGGTGCCATCCTCTTTGCCAGGCCTTGGCCCAGAAAGAATAGTACATGACATCATCCTCCTAGGGGAGGGGAAGGGGGGGGGGGTAGTGGGATGAGGGATTACGTTGTTCTGGTGCTCAGCCATGAGGGCCATGAGGGGTTAGATCTCTCATCCCCTGGCATTCTGTGCTTGATGGATGGGACAAGCCACGTGCAAAAGGAGAGAGAGAGAGAGATTGAGAATAACACATTCATGCTTGACACGTTTGAATGAAATGAAATTGAATGGCTGATGGAAAGGTAGGTGGTGTCTGAAGAAGCATTGAAAATTGAAAAGACAGAGAAAGGAAGTATGAGAAAGACAGAGAATAATGCCACAGTGGTCACAATAGGTACAGATTGGCAAAATGAAAGCATGTGAAAAGTGTGCATGTGAGTGTGCGTGTGAGTGTGCAGAGTGTGTGTGTGTGTGTGTGTGTGTGTGTGTGTGTGTGTGTGTGTGTGTGTGTGTTTACGTTGGTGGGGGTAGAGGGACAATGAAAGGCGATTCTGTATTCCCTGTGTGAAGGCAACAGCTGTGCGCTTTAGATTTACTCCCCTCATTGTTCTATGTGTTGAAAGATGGCTGTGATTACTGCCAGGACCTTATGTGTTTGTGTGTGTGTGTGTGTGTGTGTGTGTGTGTGTGTGTATGTGCAGAAAAGGTATTAGCGTAGATAATGGCTGGTCAAATTTCAGTTCGGGGGGATATGAATGTGTCAGGGAGTCAGCTGGGAAACAAAGCTAGTGATATATTTGTGTTTCTGTGTAGTTTAATAGAGGAAGTTTGTGTGTGTGTGTGTCAGGGAGTGAGCCGGGAAAGAGAGAGAGATCAAGCTATTTGTGTTTCTGTAAAGTTAAATAGAGAAACAGCACCTAGCAACAACTGTACTTTCAGTAGAGAGATGAAGTAGTCTGAGCTCATCAGCTCATCATCTGGACTGTCACCCAGCCAAGTTTCGTTTGCAAAAGAGCGTGCTGAACACACACACACACACACACACTCACAGCCCCCCCCCCCCCCCACACACACACACATATACACACACACAGGTAGAATTAAACCCCAAGAGTTATAAAAACGTGAGGAGGCACATGTGAAGGCATACCCCTAGCAAATGGCAAAACTCCTAAGTATGAAGCTTTAAGTGGGAAATAAAACACAAACAGGTGTCGCTTAAAGAAAGAAATAGTATCGTAAAGAACATTGAGGCCCGCACAATATTGCTTTGATTCCCGAAACTGTCACCTTGTTTCATTCTCACATTTGGGCTGGATTAATCTGCCAGGCGACATATCATCTCATGTCTGAATCCAATCACTGTCAGCCCACCCATGGAAGGGGCCGTATGATGAATGGTGCCATGCCATGCAGTGACAGCTCTCCGTGCAACCTATGCCGGTAGCTGAGGTAATTGACAAAGCGAAGCCTTGGCACGTTGACAGAAATAATTTAATGAGTGTTTTGGAAACGTGCCACTCCCCCACCCCCACACACACACCTCCCTCCTACCTCTTTGCTCTGGAGGAGGGCCCACCAGGAAGGTGTTTTTGTGGGAATTTTTTTTCTTTCACTTTTTCATGTACTGCATCATCAGCATCCATCTTTCTCTCTATAACTCTGTCTGTCCGTCTGTCTGTTTCTCTCTGTCTCACACTCTCTTTTTTCTGTCTTTCTTTCTTTGTTTCTTTTTTCCCTCTACCTTTTCATGAACTCTGGCTTTCTTTCATTCTTCACGGTACTGTTCCCCTTTCCTTCATTCTCCTACTGCATTCTCTCTCTCTCTCTCTCTCTTTTACACACACACACACACTCTCTTATACACGACCAATGAAGACATATGTGCACAATATATGTGCTTATTCTTGCCTCTTCTCTTTGTACATCCTTCTCTTTCTCCTCTCTCTATATCTTTCTCTCTCTCTCTCTTTCACACACACACACACACACACACACGATTATGTAGTGATTACCATAAAAGGGCTGCCTAATATGCAGGCCCCTATTTAAGCTCACCAGTGGGTAATTTACCATGCCTCTGTCATAGAGTAATGCCCCCCTGCATTAAAACAGCCAGCATAGCAAAGCATGGAAACCTGCCTGGGAGTTATTAATTTGATGCTGGTCAGCCGTGATGTGGGACCAACCATGCATTCTTTCCCACAGTCTATCCTCCAGTGCCTCAGCAGGACTCCCCTTTGACTTAATCACTCATTCCTCTCATGTCTTTCCCACAAAAGCCTAATCAGTTTTCACTCTTTTTTCTCGCATTTTACTCCTCTCTACCCCCCTTCTCTCCTTTCCGCTCTCTCTCTCTCTTTCTCTCTCTCTCTTTCTCAGTCTAGCATGGGCTTTATTCTCTATTCTTTTTTCCTTCCTTTTTTGTTATGTGATAGCAAAACTGTCCTTATGTTTTCAGAGGAGAGGCCCAAGAGCCTTTGTGTCAGGGTCGCTTATTACATTTCAACGCAGATGCCAATCAACAGGTGAGCACTGTTACACCCCCGGCGTGTTAAATCCTCCTATCTGGAGCTAATCCCCTGACATATGTGTCATGTTTGGCCACTCAACTTCAGGGAGGTGAGCGCATGTGAAAGGGGGGAATCAGAGGGTAATCCCCACATCGGCATCAAGGGCCCCATCTCACAGGATCAGACTTAGCTCTGACCTCATAGAGTAAGCCACACTCAACATCAGCCACAGAGCGGGCCCACTCTCTCCTGTCTCCCAAAACACCCCATCGCTCCCAGGCCCGGATGGGAGCTGAACACAATTGTAGTTCTCATGGTGACTCACGAGGGTCGGGGGGTTAGTGGGGCTTTTTCTCGATTTGACAGGAGGTATGTCGGAAAATGTGATTACACTTGATATATTGGATTGGAAGTGCAATGATATGAATCAGTGTCACATCACCCAGCTACTCACTGATTTGTGTGTGTGTTGTAGTGTGTGTGTGTGTTTGCTTTAGTGTCACTATGACAGTGTGTGTGTGTGTGTTTGTGTGTGTTTAGTAAAGATCTACTGTAAGTACTGTTATCATCAAGCATCTGAAAGCAGTGCTTGGGTTTGATTTACCTCTGCTGACATAATTGCAGCTTTGACGTTTTTCCAACTGGCCAAAATAGTTTTCTGTCACTCGCAAGTGAAGAGCTGTCAAATCACAGGAATGTTCTAGACTCTCGTGCAGTGTAGTCATTATTAAAAGAATAAACAAACTCTTTGTGGTTGTTGTAGCGTTGAACTTGTAGCACTGTTATTCATATGGATACAAGCACGAGTGCTGAGATTTACCATGTTCAGTGAGTCAGATTTTTTCGGTCAGAAGAATTTGCTTTTCCCAACTGCACTCTGCAGTCTCCAGTGTAAACAAACTGTGGAGGTTCCATCGCCCCACAAACATGCACACACACTCTCAAAAATGTTTAGATCAAACAACATGCATGTTTCTTGACTACAAATAATGGGTTACCAAACAGCTAGGCACTCAATTGCAGGTTGAGTTGTGTTGATGGCATCAACTGTCTCAGCATGCTTGTGAATAAAGGTTCAAGTACCAGCCTCCTCTTGTTTGGTTCGCCCTAATCTTTACAAAACATTGTAATCAGTTGAGTTCAATCCAGTATCATGCTGCAAAAGCTACAAAGCATTGGACATTTTTTCTTGAGTTTTTATCAAAGCCAAGGCAAAAATCCCCAGTCACTACACTCATATCTCCTCGGAAATGGCTTTCACTCAAACGTTGAGATAACGTTGTTTGATGTACAGTTGGCCCAGAAGTGGCTTGGGCTCTAATTTTGAGATAAAGGTGTTGAATATAAAGTTGATCCATAAATGGATTGGGCTCTAACACTAAGATAACATTATTGATATACAGCAATCCCATTTGTTCACTTGATATCCATGTGGGCACGTGCGAACTGTGTGACACCACAGACAGAGACGGTCCACCACTATTTCTAAACGCACTTTTGTTTTGTTTTTCTACTCCACATTTTCCTGTACTCCTGTACTCTTCCTCCTCCTCCTCAAGCACTTCCATGGTTGTAGTTTATTTCTTCCGTTGTGACTTGCTATAAACCAATGCAGAGAGTGTACTGTAGTGGGAAGCCATCAGGCAGCTGTGGATGTATACCTAGGAGGACCTGTAGAGAGAGCCTGTACCTGCAGCTCTCCCGTAGTGTGCTGTTACTGATGCGCTATGAAGTGTGGGTGATTACAGGCTGTCAGATACAAGGCCCATCAGGCTGAATTCATTCAGTGTCAGAACAGGACAGGGGATGATGACGGAGGAGAATCGGGTGATTAAGTGCAGTGGCATGACTTCAGAGACAGAGAAAGAGAGAGAGTTGAATATCTGAGGAGAGAAAGAGAGAGTGAGATTGAGTGAGAACCTGCAGTGAGAGGGTTAGAGTTGCATATCTTAAGAGAGAGGGAGAATGAGAGAAAGAAAGAGAGAGAGATCCTCAACAGGAGATAGAGAGGGGAGAGAGAGACAGAAACAATGAAGAAAGGCAGAGAGAGGAGTCTCATGTCCTGAGAGAGAGAGAGAAAGAGAGTGAGAGAGGCAGAAAGTAGAGAGATTGTGAGAGAAACAAAAAGAGATTTGCATGAAGAGGACGAGAGGTAGAGCAGACAGAGGGACAGAGAGAGAGTTTCTTTTCTGCCATGGTCTCTCCATGCTGTGCTCTGCGGTGCCTCCCAGATGTTTGGCTCACACGCCGGTGCCGACGTTCTGCCCAGACTGCCCAAGTTCACCCTGGACACCTTAGTAAGCTCAGCCAAGTGCCTCCTTCTTGGCATTTCCTGGTTTCCTCTCTGAAGCCCCTCATTCTCTGCCTCTCTAACACCCCCCACCTCCCCTCCACCTCCTCCTCACATGTGTACACACACTAACAAAATTTCAACCTCTGACCCTTGGAATGCAACACGACTCTGCCTCTCATGTCTATTTTATCTCCAGTATTCAAAAAATGCTTGTGAGATTAACACTTTGTTGGATAGTTTATATTTAGCTGCTGCCCCATTTGTGTCCCAGCTGATCCTGGCTATAGCTCCTAGACCAAGTATAGTTTTGTCTGGTGCTCCCAAAAATACACACACATATTGTTTTCGCCTGCCAAAACCTTTGCGTTTTTTCCCCTTTTTCATGGGCTGAAATGACAGCTTAGTCTGCTGTAAAGAATGGGTGGGGACACACGTTCGACTTGGCCGTTGCCTCCTTACCTTACCATCCAGTCAATCTTGTGCACTTTGTCTGTTTTTGTGGTCGAGGGTTTGTAAAACTTAACTGCAAGTGTAACATCACAAGAGTTTTAGCATTTGCCTTGCGAAGAAAAACATCTTACACCACACTGACAGTTCATATATAATTTAGTTTAAAAAAAGAAAAAAGAAATGATGTTAATTATGTGAATTTATGATAATGAACATAATCTGCTCCCAAAACTAATGTCATCAAAAAGAATTTTTCTCACTCAAAACACTCAGAACTCAGAACTGGATATCGAAAGTTCACACAGAATTGACATTCTTTTTTTCCTCTCTGTCTTTTTCTGTGGGATTCCAGAAAAGTCTAGACTATTCAGACTATTTACACAATGTCAAGGTGCCTTAATAGAATATTGGCTCTCAAACTGGGGCCTGCAGTACATTGCCACGGGGTCTGTGAAAACGTTTTCTAGAAAGTATAAACTTTAGACTGTCTTATGGACAAGTCTACTGAAAAATACTAGAGATTATTTTAGAGTCCAATCAAATTGTGGTCATTACTCCCACCAGCATAACATTAGTGACATTAGCCTACATGATTCATTACATCAGTCTGTCAGCATGTCAAAACACTTTCCTTAGGCATTAGCGTTAACTGCAAGCAAGAAGAAAATGAGTTAGTATTACTGAAACAAACTGTATTTTTGAACACAGTAGGCCTAGATTTGTCAAAACAAAATCAATCCTTTTCAAACTGCTCCTGCACTGTCAGCTAAATGCTGCTAAATGCAATAACATGCCTATTTAAAACTGTTGTGGTATTAGCAAAATATGTTTTTAGAATAAGAGTTCAAAATCATCTGAAAGAACGAATGGCTATAATCTTATATGGTTCCATTTTTGTTGCAATTATGAGGGGTCTATGAAAAAGGTTCTGCTTCATGGGGGTCCCTAACCCAATAAAGTTTGAGAACCTCTGTAATGGAGCACTAAGTTTGCTTCCCTTTGATTGCTGTGGTAGCTGATGCATCATCCTTTATACAGGAACCTTCCCTTTGTCCTATGCATTCATGTTGAAGATATCACTGTATCAGCAGCACTGCATCAGTCAAACAGAATAGAATTCAAATGCAAGACAGAGACAGAGAGAGAGAGAGAGAGACAGAGAGAGAGAGAGAGAGAGAGTGGATAAACAATATTTCTGGACAGTGTGTAAAAATTACCTGTCTTTATAAGATGTCTTTTATAAGGCAAGACCTTGGGTCTTCCAGCAGTGATAATATACAGATAGAGGAGATTATCTGTTTTGTTTTCAATATTCTTTTATATTTTCTATATTTCTTTCCTTCGTTCTTTGCAGGCAGGCCTCATTCGCACAGACAATGAAGAGTTCTTTATTGAACCCTTGGAGAAGGGTCAACAAGAAGTCGAGATTAAGGGACGTGTCCATGTGGTATACCGCCGCTCGGCCATCAAGCGAGAGCCCAGCCAACACAAGGAGGATCACCACAATGAAGGTATGCGTGGTGGATACTCTGTCAAATTGGAGACTCTCTCATATTGTCATTAATTATTAACCTGGCTTTCCCGACCGATTACCTCAATCTGAGATTTATCTTGATCTTTAGACCTAGCTTTCATTTCCCACTTCTCTGAGGTGGAATGAACAAATGTAGATCAACATCGACAACATCTCTTGGTTGTTTCTTGATCTTGATTTCAGTTTTGAGGCAAAGGAAACGGAGTGCAAATAGGCCTGGTGACCATACTGAACTGCAGAGCAAAATCAAATCACTTGCAGATCAGGATGGCTTCCCTCAACCTGATTGCCCTGTTTCGCTCTCTCTCTCTCTCTCTCTCTCTCTCTCTCACCCTGTTTCTCTCTTACTCCCTCTCTCTTTCTCTCTGTCTCAGTCTGTCTTTTTCTAAAGTGTCACAATCTCATGCCTTTGTGTGATACATGATACATTTGTGTGTGTGTATGTAAGGCCTCCTAGATCTGATGCAGCTAATGGAGTCTTTTATCAAACTCCCTTTTGTTGGATAGATATATGAGTGCTTATTATGCATGACATTAACCATTTTTTGTAAGCTTTCACTGAGTTATGAGTCACACAGCCACGGTCATGTCCATGTCCCAAGTAACCAGGCGCTAGCTGACATCAACATCAGCCATGTATTTGCATCAAAATTATGAAAATTGGCCGGATTGCATCTACATGATAATGCCTCTGACAGCTCTCTCCTTGACCACCAGGTTTTGTGACCACAAATTCAGAATGTGTCACGGTGGCACTTGTGCAGCACGTGGAAACGGCTTGATTGTACTCGTCTGCAGATGCACACGTGCTGAGTTGTGCACGAGTTTGCCTGGGGTCCATCCAAGTATATTTGGTTCCCTTGTAGCTTAGTGCCACACAGGTACAGAAAATGAGATATTACACAGATATTCACAGAGCTGGATACACACACTCTCAAATGATGGAATTTGAATCACTGAAATCCCCAGTGGCCATGCAGGCTCAACTGATCTCTTGTATATAAAGAAATCTGTTCCTGGGTGTGGGGAGTTCTCCATGGAACTGTCCGTAGACTGTTCTAGAAAGTGCTTTTAGTTGTACTGTAAATGGTGGGGGTAGAACTGTGAGTACCCAGTGTTCTGGTGCTAGGGCTTGGCTCTTGGTGGCTATGGGCAAGGTAGGTGAACAGCGAGGAAAGACAGAGGGAAGAAAGCAAGCAAAGCTCTGCCCTGTTTGGCTGGGGCCGAGCAGTGGGTTGGTGGTAGGGGTGGTGAGGGTGGGAGAGCTGTGTGTGTGCGTGTTTGTGTGGATGGGTTCTCACATCCAGACCAGAAGGCCAGACGGACTGCCACGCTTATGCCAACAGCAGCTGGTAAAGTGAGGAATGTAGACGCCTATGGAAGGCCAGGGGTGAAACACACACACACACACACACACACCTACACACACACGCACGCACTTACATGCATGCACTCATACACATACGCACACATACATGCAAACACCTACAAACTCTCTCACACACACACACACACACACACATCACTTCCCGATATACTCACTCAGACACACACACACACACACACATACACACGCCCTTCTGAGGTAAAAATGGTCCCATTTGCAATATGAATTTTGACCGTTAGTCTTTCTCCTCACACACAGTGTAGGTGGAGGAGAGCATCTGGGGGAGTACTCACAGCGCTAGTCTCCAGTAGCCGCGACTGTAAAACTGTTCGGTTGCATTTCCACTGCCATCCACACTAAATTCTTCAATTTGTGAGCGAACTGGGAATTACTGTTCACATTCAGGGACATGATTAGTTAGATTTTTTGAAATCCAGTGTGCAAATGTTAACAAAAAAATCCTTTACAGGTTACACATTATTGCTGTGCACGTGTAGTAGGAGTGTTCATAGGCACAGTCACTAACAACAACAACAACAACAACAACAGCAGCATAATAAATGCCACTGTCACTGATGAGACACTCCAGTTCCCGCTCAGAATTCTTGCCATTCTTGCCCGCAGAGCAATCTTTGTTATTGTCCAGTGTGTAGTGTAACATAGATGACCGACTCACAGTTGACCGGATTCGATTTAGTCACACCGCTAGAATCCTGCTCCTGTTTTTCCTGTTTTTTTTTTTTTTTTTTGGTATTTGGCCCTGGGCAGAAATGGCCTCTGCTCCGCCATGCTCATGGGAGTAGGAAATGTTGGTTTAGCTGATTGTTCACAAGCCCTCATATGTCACACCCAGAAAGAGAGGCAGTGAACATGAACTTCAATGAGGGTGGGCTGGACACACAACCACCACGACCGGGCCTTCCACTTTGAGCATGTTCCAGCAGAGGAACATTTACTTCTGAATTCACACACACACATACGTTTGTGTGCACACACACACACACAAACACACACACACACACACACAAAATCAAATAAGCAAACATAGACACAAAGACACATGGTTGCAGAGAACAGGCATTCACACACTTGCACGCTTATATATAGTCAAGTCAAGTCAAGTCAAGTAGGATTTTATTGTCGTTTCAGCCATATACACAGTACATAGTGAGACGACACGTTTCACCGGGAACAATTGGTGATACACGTAACTGTTAAAATACAGTATGGACAAGACAGATACATAATAGTGCCTACATACACTATTGATTCACTCACCCACGGACCACACAGACTACACATATGTACATACATTACAACACAGTTGTATATAGACAGACACCACACACACACACACACACACACACACACACACAATCCAGTCATACTGCTTTAGCCCGGACGAGTGTGATTATCTTCTACAGCTAGAGTCCATCACACTCCACTGAGGTCAGAGAGAAGAAAAAGCCATTAAATGCACTCACTTTAGTTGTGCTACTCAATGCAGAGATCACTGGGTTAGCATCATTCCACTCCCTTTTTTCTCTCAAAGAGTCATTTCAGAAGCTGGGTGACCATGCGAGAAATAGACTGCAATGGTGAATGAATGATGAATAAAGGTGTTTTTGCTGCCCTTTACTGATGAGTTTGACTTGCCCCACAGAGCAGATGCTTTATTGTGGTTAGCCTCTTTTCAGACGTCTTTGGCAAACACAGACAAACGTTACTTCATGACTGTGACATCACAGTCTGGCTACAGGCTTTTATTTCGCCCGTTTTCATATGGAGGACAGCAAAACTATGTATCATGTTCATGACAGCTCTGTGGTCATTCACAACCTCTCCCAATTCAACAGAGCTTAGGCAAAAATAGTTTTACATTCTATGTCCACTTTAAATAAATCTCTGATGGCCAGCCAGCATGGCAATACAGGGCTTCCCCTGACAATCCCACATTCAATGAACTTCACAGCCCTTTTGGTCAAGAGCGGTTTGCACCATAGTGGGAATGATTCAGTTCAGTTCGTTCAATGGAATTTAAGCCCCTGACCCCTAGTGTTGGCGTAGCCTAGCGTTGTAGCATTATCATCTGGAGAAGTATGTTTCCTTTAGTTGGCCTCCTCTCCTCTCTACTTGCCTTAGCTCAACAGTACCCTCACCACATATACATATACACACACACACACACACACACACACACACACCGTAAACCTTCCTCCCTGAGCATTTATTTTTGTGGTGTTCTAAAATAGGTGAAACAGGAAGCCCGTGAAGTTGGCGTAATTGGGAGAAAAAGACACTCCGCTCTGTGCTCAGTTTTTCTAGACTTCACTGACTGACGCCCACACTGCTGCACGTTATGAAGGGGAAAAATAAATGATGTGGCACCTGGTGAAGCAGGGGGCTGCTCAGGTATTTCTGGGGCAATAATGACCAACACCAGTGCCTCAGATACTGATATCAGTGGCCTTCAGATTCTTCAAAATGTCAGTATGACAAGACATCTGGCTTAATGAAAAGAGCATGCCACTAAAAAGACATGAATGTCATGAATGTCTCTGACTTAACATTTATTATAAAGCAAATCTTTTATTTTTAATTTCCTTTCCATTTCCTCTAAACCACTTTAGCACACACACGTATGTGTGTTTCATCTAGGGATGAGACGATTACAGATTTTGATTGCGATTATTGTCTGAGAAATAGTTGTGATTATGCGATTATTGTGGTGATTATGCATTAATTAATTTAACCAAAAAAGTTAAATTCATTCATGTGCTTTTCTGCTTTTTCTGCTTTACACTACATTTTTTTATATTTCCAATTTTGTGTGAAAATCAAGATGAACAAAATCTGTGTCCCTTAAATGAGTTACATATTGTCATTATTTGTGTAGGCCAAATATGATGCATCATTATTAATATTGCCAAATCTTATCTTTATTGATCCCAAGGGAGGAAACTGTTAAATGATCAATAATCATACCTATTTCTTCATTAAGTTTCCTAATCTCATCTTAACTTAATAGTTCTAAATCATATTTATATGTCAGTTCGAGGCTCTAGTGGGTTTATGGAGAGAAATGAGATAACTCAAACTGTGATTTTTGTAGTGCTATGTTAGCCTACAACTGGAGCATATGGGAGGAAGCAGTGGATGTCCACTGACTGAGAGGGAGGCTACACCGGGTAATCAAAATTCACATTGCGCAGATAGGCTATATGCTGCTACAAATAATGTCAGCAGCCATGATTAGTTGCCACGGAACTTGCAACACTGGACATCGCTAGTGGCAACAACAATTGCAATGACTATGCCATAGTCAAAACATTTGTTGCAGTAAGCTGCTCAGTTTGTTATTGTTCTTGAATTAACCATCTGAACTGAACAAGGGTTCAGGGTTTCATGTCAGCACTCCAGTGATATTGGTCCACTTTGTGCAACCCAGTGCAAAATCAGTCACAATGTGAATTTCTGCAATTTTTCCACAGTCACTGTGTTCAGAATGAGGGAATCTAAAATGCATCTGATATGCATAGCCAAACAGAATTTCAGTTAAAACATAGCTAGCTAACCCCAGGGCATACCCAGGACCCATCTTCTGCTGTAGATGCTATTGTGGTATTGCACAAATGCTTTTGCCCCCTCACATTTAAATTCTCATTGCAAAAACATTTTCACATGGGTAACTGAATTACTGATATGCCTGTCTTAAGGACTTCATTCAACATGGTTTTGAAAGCATGTTATATACAGTGCTTGACAGCCAGGAGAGGAGGAGATGCCAAGGAAAGTCCTGCTCATAGTTTCATCCTGTAACAAGAAACCTGTTTTTATAGACACATCATAACATCATCTGACAAACTCATTTGATAAAGTCGTTGTATGTATGGTCTTCCTCACAGGCGTTCAACTGTGTTCCAACAGATTTGTTGTTCACCTCTCATGTGATGTCATTTGTTTCTTCATCTTCTTGTCGAAATGATAGCTTATCATGTTTCATGAGGAGAGGCAGTAATTTGCAGGAATGTAGGAACTGGGGATATGTCAGCAACTTTAAAACCATATTATTTGATTACACTATAAGGTTTTGTTGGGTATTCTTTGCAGTCATTTGCAGTGGAATGTGATAAATCCAAGCTCCATGGTGAGATTCCCCTTCGTTGCTCATGTTTCTCCTGTTTATTATTCCACAGACATTTTTCGATGTAATCTAGACTATACTGGCGTCTGTAAACATTGCCTGTCTTAAAACTAATAGCAGTTGTCAGAGCTTTCACAGGTAAATGTCAGAGAGCCTCAGGTGGAGTGATAATATTTGGATGTTTCTGGAAACTGTAATTAAGACCTATGCCTGAGACTATTATTTTTGGCCTTTTTGTTTGTTCTCTGATTCGTGTGGTTTATTAAATGATGAAAACATACTTTCATATCAATCATTATTTGAAGGCGTAATCTGTCACCAGAATTGAATATTTATCATTAAACGGCTGTTTGAGGTATGCCTTTAATGTCATTTTAGATGGGTATCATTGTTGTCAGATAAATGTTCATTTAATGTTCAAGGCTACGCCAACACTAGGGGTCAGGGGCTTAAATTCCACTGAACGAACTGAACTGAATCATTCCCACTATGGTGCTAATTGTATCCGGGAGAGTGGACACTTAGTTTACGGCATACAGTGACTCATTGACTTGGCATATAGCCTTTCAGGCTATGGTTTGCTTCCATTTTCCTTTGTTATAGTAGTTTGTCACAGAGCACACTTATTAGATTTTATATCATATTGTGGATTAAAATAGTTTTCCCGTTCATCCCATTTTGTAGGCGTCTGAATTCTGGCACATGCCGCACTGTGTGGTATTAGGGCAGGTGCTTGTATTTGTTTAGGTGTTGTGTTGTTTAGGTTGTTGTTTGTACGCTTACTGAACACATTGAGCTGTGCTTTGAGGAAAAACATCACATCCATGCCATGATGAACATGCCAAGTGAAAAAAATACACTGATGAACATGCACAGAATTATCACCTAGATGTCAAAGCAACTCACAAGACAAGCTAATCTTAAAAAGAATCCAGTCACGACCTCCACACACTTCATGGTTTCATTTCCGACAATATGTGGCACCCATGAACGCGACATGCGCAAGCTGTAAATTGTCGAAAACTGACGAGCATTAGGGAGATTTCAGAAAGATTTAAGGGGAATTTTCATGCAGTGCATGTTAGTTTGTAATATAAGCCAACCAATGGCAGAGTCTAAAATGAACATCTTGATTCAGGGATGTGTGAAGAGATAAATGTGAAGACTTAATCACATGGATTAGACATATAAAGGTTACATAACAAGATGTCTGTCGTCACACAGATGCTGTCTGATGTGATAATATGTAACATTTGTTAAGGGATTCTTTTAGTTACTCCTCGTTTGTGGCTAAAAACACAAACGGTCCTTTGAAAGTAAGTTAGAGAACTGTAACAACTACAACAACAACAACTTAGTTCACAGTTTGCTCCACAGGCTATGTAATTAGTTTGAGTCTGTGACAGTAACCCAGCTGTTAGGATGCCCAGATGTTATCTGTTCCCAGTTAGCCCTTAATAACAACAAAATCTACATAAAATACTGTTTAGATAAATGGAATTAAAAAATAAATAGTCCTTTTCCCCCTCATTTTACAGAAGTGAATGAAACTGGTCGAAGTGTAAACTCCTGCACACTGCCCCTTCCGGAAGTTTGCATACTGTTGCAGACTGTGGGTTACTTCCAATGCACCTGTTTGTTAGAGCTGTGCAAAAGGAGATATTTTGAAAACTTTCCTGAAGAGTGATAGTAATTTACTATGTCATTACACCCTTCACTGTTCACCCATCACACCATTACACTGTTGTTTCTTGCTGTGCATTCAGGTGTCAGTTTGTGAACTCTGTCCTTTCTGCCTGTGTCACCTAAGCCTGAAACTTCTGTGTCTTTCACTTGTCCAGTGGCCGCCTTTGGCATCGCCGAGCTGCCCAATGGCCTGGACGCGGTGGAGCAGAAGCTGACAGAATCAGAGCGCAAGCGGCGGCACGCCAAGAAAGACGACTACAACATCGAGGTCCTGCTGGCCGTGGACGACTCGGTGGTGCGTTTCCACGGGAAGGAACATGTCCAGAACTACGTCCTCACCCTCATGAACATTGTGAGTCTTTTTGTCCGTGTCTTTACTTTGTCACAACAAAAAAAGAGACCCTCACACACACACTTGTCAGACCCACACACACACTTTCTCACACATACGCACACACTGTCACAAAAAAGAGTCCTCAAATGCTCAAATGCTCCCCACCTCTCCCTCATCTGTCATCTGTCAATTTCTCACGAGACTGCCGTGACTGAGAAATGATTACCGTGGAGGTTTTTGAATGGCCACGCTGTAATAAGGAGATAGGGGGAAAAATGAAAAGTGTTCATTATCATCCCCCCCCCTTGCTTGCATGTGGGTGTGTCATTAGATAATATTATTATTAGATAAATATTATTTATTAGATAAATAAATAAAAGCAATGTCATATCTGTCATCTGGCTTTTTTGTTTCCATGTAATTTCACAGGTCAAATGAAAAGGAAAAATCCCACTGGATACTATGCTCTTGCTGTAGTTTGGTGAATTACATTTGGTGAGGTGGAAGGGAGAAGAAAGAAGAAGAAGTAAAAGAGAGAGAGAGAGAGTGAGGGAGAGAAAAAAAGAGAAAAACTTCAGCTCTTTCATTAAGGGTTCCACCAGCTCCTGCCACCTTAAGCAGATTAGGGGCTGGAAATCCCCTTGAGTTAGATGTTCACAGGGTGCTGGTTTCACTCTGTAACAGTCTCCTTTTGGCCCCCGCCTTGGTGGTCTGATTAGCCGCACTAGGCCAATTACGGACTTGACTGGGAGCTGTGTGTGTGTGTGTGTGTGTGTGTGGGCTCGGAGTACGAAGCGGCACTGCAGAGCACTGCACAGCCCAGCACAGCCCAGCAAGCGCACTCCCCTGTCACAAGGCTAGCACGCATATCACGACTGAGTGGTGCTTGCAGAAGGTGTGTGTGTGTGTGTGTGTGTGTTTGTGTGTGTTTTAGGGGCGGTGGGGGCAATGGCCCTACCCGTGGCAGTCACCACAGCAGGGCATCGGAGTTTATGTGAAAATCCTCAAGCTTGAATTTCGATTTATGAAGAAGAAGGCTAAAATGAGCAATGATTTGGTTTGCATGCTAATTTAATGAGAATGTTTTAGATTTTGGCACACGCACACACACATACAGTACATACACACACACAGACACACACACACACACGCACACACACACACACACACACACACACACACACACACACACAGTACACACACACACACATACAGTACATACTCACATACAGTACACACACACAGACACACACACACACGCACACACACACACACAGTACACACACACACACATACAGTACATACACATACACAGACACACACACACACACACACACACACACACACACACACACAGTACACACACACACAGTATGCCAACTGAAATGTCATGTCATGAAAGGGCATGACCACTAACAGTTTGTTGCAGTTTGTTCCCTTTGGAAAACATCCTGTTTCTACAGGCAAGGTTTGAGCAGGTCAGGGTTTCTGTGTAACCTGGGTACCTGTGTAAGGCTCGAACCCCCAGCCTCAAAACAACACTGGACTGGGGGATGAGCACTCTAGCCGGTTGACTGAAAAGCACAGGCATGGAGAGAGAGTTTGAGTAGTGTTCCACATGCACAGCCAGACTAGCTGGTGTCTGTTACACCAGTCTGCTAGCTGTCTATGGAGAGGAACCTCAAAGTCAGGTAAAATTCAACTCCCCCTTCCCTTCTTCCTCTCTCTCTCTGTCTCTCTCTCTCTCTCCCTACTCCTCTACTTTGTCTGACTTCAGGCCCTTTACACACTCCCACACACGGTCAGAGAGTACAAGACTAGCCTGGAGAGACCCTCTTGGAGAGATTGTTTACTGTACATCTTGCCTTGGCAAAGTCAGGGGCCGTCCACAGAGGTGCCTGCACACAATGCTCAAGTTGTCTTCTTTTTTTTCCTCCCTTGTTTGTTCCTCACTTAATTTTTAAAATTTTTTGGCCGATCTGAGGAATTTGCAAAGAATTGTCAAGTCAGTTCAGTGGTTGGGACAAGGAGAAGACCCCGTAACCATGAATGAATCAGAATTAAAATCTAAGGCAAGGTGTCAATTCCAACTTAACATCATTGATTTATCCATAACGTTTTTTTGTTGTTTTTTAATTCAGATGTAGTTTTTCTATATACCAAGAAGTACATACCATAGCAATAATCTATGCAAATTGTAAGGTAGTTTGTCAGTGAAGGAACGGCGTTGTTTTATGGTCTTTGAACCAGCCCGTGGAAAGGCTTGGGGCTATTTTTAATGCTGTCCTCAATTTTTCAACAGGCACTCTGTTACAGGTCCAACATAAACCCAGTTATATAGGTCAACATTAAACGTTGGGCCAGTAATTTCAATGCTTAGCACAGGTCCAGGGGAATTTGAGGTCACTGTAGTATTCACTATTAATTAAGCTGTAATAGGCCAGTCAGACATTATAATTGCTCGTTTACTCATGGTCACCACCTCACGTTGGAGTAGATCTCCCAATGGTGCCTTTGGAGCTGACTTTTGGAATCACTCTTAATTTTCACATTTTCATACACTCAATGCGATGTCTATTTTTCAGAACTCTTAACACTTTCACAACAACCATAGACTATGGCAGCCAGTGTTCTCTTTTGCATTGCTTTAGGACAAAATGCATTTAATCAAAACAGTTGAAAACTTTGAAACCGAAACCTAAAAGTAATAAATACAATATATTCAATCTGCATTCAGATATTTACCACATATTTACATATTTACCATATTAACTGTATTATAGGCCTATTTACATGTACCATGTGTGTTGATAAAGCACTCTGTATGAAGAGCTTTAAAAAGGTTGACTCTGTATTGAGACAAAATGATTTAATCAAAAAGATTAGCAAAAACTGTGTATGGGACACACAGTCACTGTTAGCCTCACCTTGAATGCCTTCGTCCTTCACTCAGCAGAGTCCGTCAAAACACAGATATCATTAGGTTGCTGTGAATTAGGACAGCCCCTTTCATATATACTCCTCCCTCCCCCAAATTTATGCGCATCCCCACCACCAAAACGTGTCAGCAGATCACCACCACCTCCTCCTACTGACCTTTTCATATTACCCCCAGGTCCCTGAAGTGAATTTGATTATCAGCATAATTCTCTTGTGGCACTGACGCATCCTTTTAGGCCAAACATGCATCACTTCCCCTGGGTTTACCAGCTGCACAGAGATGAGATGACCCCAAGCCGCTGTCAGTCAACACACACACACAAACATACACATACAAAACTTTCACATACACACATGCACACACGCATGCACACGCAGAAACTAGAGATGCACATAGCACTTACAGATCAGTAGGAAACTCATTTCTTTTCTGACTCCAGGGAAGTCTATATCTTCGCTCTCTCTCTCCCTCTCTTTTAGTATCTTGCTCGCACTTTAAAACCTCACAATAGTCATCAATCATTTTCTAAGTTTGACTTGGCCAATTATGGGGACTTAACCCCCTGAAAATCACCAGTGTGGTTTCTTCTTCAAATTTCAGTCAGATTGCATCAGGCTAGCATAAAGCATTCATACAGGCATACAGAAGGATAGGCGGTTTGCCATGATGTAACCTCTGCTTGCTAATAGGGGTCTTCATCATTTTGAAATGAGAGGCCCTGGCATTGCCCGCAGTGCGGATGCAGTTCAGTGGATGAGAGACTGATGCCGGCCATTAAGCTCGGTTTCGAGAGCCAAGTCAGGGTCAAGTGCTGTGACCTCTAGTTTGAGAATTTCTGGTTTTGTTTTTAGTGGGCAGAGGGCAAAAGTGGAGTGAGAGGCACAAACGTTTGTTAAGTTCTATGCTCTATTTTCACAAGGGGGAGGGGGGAAAATCCCCCTTTATGCAGACCAGAGTTGAGTCTTAATACACTGATACAGAAGATCATTGAAATGTTTATATTGTAAAGTTATGTGACACTCCCACTTATGCAGACCGGAACTATTCACGTTTGCTCCCATTGTAACATATCTTTTCTATTCTGGTCAGTCTATTCAATCTTTAGTAATATCATATTTTTCTCATTTTCACTTTCTGTCTCTCCACTTTGTAGCCTAAGAGAGAGAAACAGAGAGAAAGAGAGAGAAGGGGGGAGAGAAGTGCAGAGAATGGGGGTCATCAGATCTGAGATTCTTTAAAAAAAAGTTTGTGAAAAGTCAGAGAATTCAGTTTGTTTCAGAGAAAGAGAGGAGAGAGAGAGAAAGAGAAAGAAAGACAGAAAAAAAGCATGGATAGTATGTTGATCATAGCTCTGAAATTGGGTGTGTGGTGTGTCCACTTGCTGTGAGACCTGCACCACCTGGGCCTGCTGGTGTGTGTGTGTGTTTCTTTATTTCTTTGTGGGCTGGGAGAGTGAACAGCATGGATTTGTGGAAAACAAAGAGAGGGTCTGTTTAATTGGCCTTCATTTTCTTCCAAAGTTACAGTAAAAAAACATTGCAAACACATAAAGAGTTAGAGCTGTGCTGAGACAAGTGCTCTAGAGCTGTGTGTGTGTGTGTGTGTGTATGTGTGTGTTTGTGTGCGTGCTGTGTGTGTGTGTGTGTGTGTGCATGTGCGTGCGTGTGTGTGTGTGTATTTGTGTGTGCACACATCTGTTTGTGTGTGTGTGTGTGTGTGTGCGTGGGGTGTTTGTGTGTGCATAATGTACGTCTGTTTACATATGAGCCTGTATGCGTGTGTGAGGGCTGGGTGCATAAAGATAAAACAAGTCCACATGGAAATTCACCCCCCACCCCCTCTCCTACCCCCGCCCTCCTGCACTTAATGGGAATTCCAGATCCTCTATGCTCAATGCAGCCACTGCAGCTGGGAGGCCATGTGGAAATCTGAGGCACTTTTCTCCCAGTTGTAGTTTTGTAGGTCAGACTCCCCCATTGCATAATACTGTACGATGCAGCACGAGACAGCTGCCTCCCACCTCCCACTTCCCACTTCCTATTTCCTACCTCCTATCTCCCGCAGCCTTAACAAGATACCACACATGATTGTCTGTTGCACAATCTTAAATCACAGGAGGCAACTGGACAGAGAGGAGAGAAGAGCCGAGGATGAGAGGAGTGGAGGGAGAGAGGTAGAGAGGAGAGGAGAGGAGGAAAGGAGAGGAGTAGAGAGGAGAGCCAAGGAGGAGAGACAAGGAGAGGAGAGGAGTAGAGAGGAGAGGAGAGGAGAGGAGAAGAGGGGGATGAAGGAATGGGAGTGTGAGCAAGCTTTCCTATAGGTACCAGCATGTGTGTGCGTGCGTGCGTCCGTGCCCGTGTGTTTGTGTGTGTGTGTGGGAGAAACCCGCAGAACAATGCAGACATGAAAAGACTGCTGAGAGGCACATGAAAGGTGGATAAGTGCACAGGATGATGGGATGATAAAGAGAGAGAGAGAGAGAGAGGGAGTATGAAAGTATGTCGTTCAGACATGTATATCTGCACACTCACAAGCACACACATGCACCCACACACATACAAACACACACACACATACACAGATGTATGTTGTTCTCTGTTGCTGATGTTGATATTTTCTGTACTTAATGACTTAATAATGTTAACCAAATGCTTTGGCAATACTATATGACTTATGATGATCCTGCTAATGAAGCCTTTTGTAAAGCCTCTTTGGATTTGGACACAGAGAGAATGGGAAGAAAGTAAAGAGAGATGGAGGATCTTAATGACTATTTAAGTGTTTGTGAGACAGGTTTGAACATGTTATTGTCTGCATATTTGTGTGTGAAAAGAGTGTGAGAGAGGGAAGAAAGAGAGAGAGAGAAAAAGAGATAGAAAGCGGTAGAAGTAGAGTGAATGACAGAGTAAGAAGAAGATGTGCATCAAAAAATGGTGTTTCCGTAAACTGAGCCCCTGCTGAAAACTGTCATTTCTTTTGTGGCTTGATTGTTTTGGAGTTGAGGACCTTGTGGGCAGCCACAACGAAGGGTGAAGAATTCAAACATGAACACCCATCCTACCATCTCTGAAGACTGTGTTTCAGTCAGTTTTTTTTTCTCTCACTCTCTCTCTTTTTCTCTCTACCTCCCTCTATCCTTCGCTTCACTTGAGCATACCTCTTTTCTCCTTATACTTTCTTCTCCTGACTACTTGTAATCAAGAGAAGTGAAACCTCTGAAAAGTTTGAGTCAAAGAGTTGAAGTTGGACATCTAAAACAGCTGGGCCGTTCGTAACGGTCTGTGTCATTTCATCAGTGTGATCCCCCAGCACAAGGCCTGTAAAACCCTTTACACATGGCTGTTCGGCTTGGGCTTGCTGCAACGGTTGGTCCAAAATGACAATTTGCATTTGACTAATACTGGAGGCTGCAAGCACTATAACCTAAAATAAATAGCCTGCTTGCTTATTTCTGCAGCAACACTGAAAGGTCAGCACTAACTGGGTCGAAGTTCAACCAAGTTGAACTTTTTGCATCTCGTTAAAAATGCTGACGCCAGCCACAACATAACGGCGAGACGAATGAAATGAAGCCATTAACGCCTCTTCACAGGGCCGATGTCTGTTAGCGTTAACGAAGCCAAAAACAACGGGCCAACGTCCAGTTTAATGGTGGTCATTTTTAAGCACCTTAAGCACCTTGGAATTACCTTTAATAGGTAGTGGATGTTTGCTCTGCTCTTGTGATGATGGTGGAGAAAGTTTTGTGTGTGTGTGTGTGTTGGGGGGGCTGTAGGATTGACAGCTGTAATGGTGCAGAGTGTGTGTACAGCACGGCTGAGTGGAAAACAGAGTGCATTTGGAGGCCAGCCTGTCAGACACTAGAGAATTAATTTCTATGGGAACATTATGCTTCACTTCTATTAATGATGTATGTATGTCTCTCTCTCTCTCTCTCTCTCTGTCTTTCACTTTCTCTTTGTGTGTGTATATCTCTCATGCCCCCTCCATCTCGCTCTGTATTTGTGTATTTCTCTCTCTCTATTCCTCTCTTCCTCTCCGTTTCTCTCCTGCTCTCTCTCCTCCTCTCTTATCATTTCCTTCTTTCAGGTAGATGAAATCTACCATGACGAATCCCTGGGTACCAACATCAATGTAGTCCTTGTGCGAATCATCATGGTTGGCTACAGGCAGGTAAGAACCCACCAGAGCACAATGAACTCAACCTCATTCCACCTACCCACCCACTTACAACATCACAGTGTCTGTCTACGGTGTGTACACCATGGGTGTGTTTTCCAAGACCATAGTTGCTAACTAGTTAGCCCAATCAGCCCACGTCCTTGTTCTTTGAGGTTCTTTGAGTACTGTCAGTAGTTGTAGGAATGGCAGCATAACATACGGGGGCAGTAGTAGCCTGAAAAGAAAAGTTGTGAGTTCGAATCCCTGCTGCCACCGTTGTGCCCCTGAGCAAGGCACTTAACCCTAAGTTGCTTGAGGGGAGCCCTGAACAATTGATAGTTGACAAAAATGTAAGTCGCTTTGGATAAAAGTGGCTGCTAAATGCATAAATGTAAATGTAAAAAACATAGACCCAATTTGTGAACTGGCAGCTAACGCTAACTTCCTTGCCCTCATCAGTTAGCATTGGCCGCCGTTTGGCTATTTGGTCTACATTGTACCAAATTCTGCCATTTTCATACCTACTGACAGCATACGGCAATGTGAAACAACAGGGCTACGGGTTGAATTACTCTGATTAATCCCTTTAATTGGTTGGTAGTGGATAATTGCATTGCAACCACCAAAGTTGCTAACTTTTTTAGCTGCTTTATGGTGTTGGGAAACACACCCGAGCCTCAGTTATATTCCAAGATAAACAATGACACAACTTTGCCGTTTTTTAAACATGTGAACTTAATATAGTCTAGACTAGTTATGCAAGGCACAACCTTGTATAGTTGCTCTAGGGGAGACTTGCCTAAAAAGTAATTGAGAAAATGTAATTTGTCTGTGTTTCCTCACTGAAGAAAACCAGAGTATAGTTTTGTAGAACCCCTTTCACCCCTTTAGTCTGAGCAGAGTGTCTGCTGTTAACAGTGGCTGAGCGTGTGAGTGAGCGGTGTAAGGTTTAAGGATGTGGAGAGACAGCACAGTCAGGGTTGAGCTTTATTTGCCCTGGGGCCTGTGCTGTTAGCAGTCAGCATCAATATGCACAGTCTCCAGTGTTAGATTGAATCACTCGTCTGCCAGTTTTGGAGTGTGTGTGTGTGCATAGTGTGCATGTTTGTGTTTGTGTGTGTGTTTTTGTGCGTTTGAGTGCATGTGTGTGTGTAGAGGTGCGTATTTCGTCAGTATACAGTGTGTCGTTGTGTGTGTCTGTGTTCGTGTGTTTGAGCACATATCTGTGTGCGTGCGTGCGTGTGTGTGTAAGGGTGAAGGTGTTGGTCACTCCTGACTTTCCAAATAGTTGTGAATTCATATTGAGTCAGAAGAGGGGGAAATGCTGTGTTTGGACTGCTGGCAGGCATACGCAGCCTTTTCAAGAATTTTAAAGGTACACTTTTAAAAGTCTCACACACATACTGCCAGCAGAAGCTTAGAGACAGCGAAAAAGAAGAGAGAGAGAGACAGAGAAAAAGAAGAGAGAGAGAGACAGAGAAAAAGAAGAGAGAGAGAGACAGAAAGACAGTGAGAGAGATAGAGAAAGAGATTGCATGTTGTATATACTCCTTGCATATTATTACAATTCAATTACCTTTCTTATAATCGTCTTCCAACGTTGGTCTCAATGTAATTTACATGTAAATGTAAATGTATTTGTCTTTCTGTGCATCTACTTTGTGTGTATATGTGAATGAACTTTGGCAACAATGTTATTGAAACATTCATACCAATAAAGCTTTCTTGAATTGAATTTGAATTGAACCGAGAAAGGGAGAGAAAGAGAGAGAGAGACTGTATTCCTAATTTTATTTTTCAGACGCCAAACGGTAACAATAACATCTGCCTCATACTCAAGTGAGCTGGGTAGAGTCAAGTCACTCAGCAACACAAAACATAATGTGTCCTTAACCGAGCTTGTAATTGCCTTGCAGGCACTTGATTAAATTTGATGTTGTCTTAAAAAGTGAAAAGCACACCAGCGATTTCATACACTCAACTCACCACTGGAGGCTGTGTGTTTGCAAGGGCTTTGCCAAGTGAAATCGATTGCACTCAGCTCCCCAGACATATGAATAAGATGAATAGCAGTACAGAAATGAAGAGGGGATTGGGTACACACACACACAAACGCACACACACACACATACACAAACACACACACACATTCACACACTCACACATGCATGGCTACAGAGTATAACCCTTGAGCGAACTTCATCAGAAAATCAGCATGCATCATGGTTAGAGCAGGACTGCCTGAGGAGTCAACAGACTGTGCAGTCACTGGCGCCAGATGACAATGCGTTTGTTTGCGTCTGTTTGTGTTTGTGTTTACATTTCGCTGCAGACTCTTTTTGTCCAACAGTACAGTTTCATTGTTTTTGAACCAAGAATTAAACAAAACATGAAAGTCACGTAGCCTCACCCCCTCACTTTACTGCATCCTGAGACACTCCACGCAATGTTTTGTAATTGTTTTGGGGGGCAAGCTGCCCCCACTTTGTTTGCTTTCAGTGTATAGAGAACAGGGCAACATACAAAACTACTTTTTAACAGTGTACTTAGACACATGTAATGAGATCCAGGACAAGGATAAGATAGGATAAAAAATAAATAAACACAATCACATTTAAACCGTTCAGGCAACACTTAAAGGTGTGAACTCAGTGATAAGTGAAAAATGTTTAACTTTCATATGAATTGCGGAAAGAACTACCACCCACAAATATGCTGTGGTTAGGGTCACGTCAGCTCCAGTCTGGCAGACGCTACCTTTTGGAGACTCTTTGAAAACTAGACTAAAATATCTCCACACACACACACACTCATGTCACTTGCTGGGTTCTGACAGTTGAGTTGCAACTTCACACTCGCACCTTTGATTCAAGACACAGTTTGTCGCCAGAGCCCTGGAGAGACAGTGATTCGTGCTGTCTGTGGGGTGTTAGCGCAGAGGCTACGTGTGGAGCGTCAGAGTCTGGTGATTGACGGGGTGTTTTTAATGGAGTTCTTGCAGCGTGCATCAGGGAAAGTGTTCTATGGGAAGCTCTCTGGCCTTAATAGCAAAGCAGCACATCCAGCAAGAGAGAGGACCAAAACAGACTTGCCAAAAAAGCAACAATATAAAAATATGATGACATACTTAGTGAGTCTTAGAGATTGACCCAATAGCCGGAGAGGGTAAAAGCAGAGCGAGAGGCGCAAACATTCGCTAAGTTCTGTGTTCTATTTACCCATGGGGGAAGGGAGAAGATCTTTGAAAAGTTGATATAGTGACATTATGTGACACTTCCACTTTTGCAGACCGGAGCTATTCATGTTTGCTCCCATTGTAACGTATTATGTTCCTCTATCTTGGTCAGTATTCAATGATCTTGGAATAGCTAACGGTAGCCAGTGAGGGCAAGGTGAAGTTTCAGTTTTAGTTTCCTTGCCTCCATTTGGTCTATGCTGTACCAAATTTACATACCGACAGCACTTTGTGACCTAAAGAAACAGGGTTATGGGCTGAAATGTGCCAAAATATCCCTTTAATTGTCTGCATGCATAGTTGAATGTGTAGGCTAGGTGCCGATCATTTCTTCTCACTCTGCCTCTCACTTTCTCTCTCTCTCTCTCTGCCTCTTACTTTCTCTCTCTCTCTCTCTCTCACACACACTCTGTCAATTTCTCTCTCTCTCTTTCCTGCTCTGTCTCTGGGACAACTGTTTTTCCAGTTGCCTCACACCTCTAGCCTGTTTAAAATGAGTTGTGGCTCTCTATGCCAGTGTGCATAGAAACACACATCGCTGCGTTGTCTCTCCTCTCCTCGCTGCCTGCAAGTCTGGCCCTGAAAAGAAAGAAAGCAAGAAAGAAAAGGAAAAAATCAGACACAGACAGAAAGGAGAAAGAATAAACTTGGATCTCAGCGATTCATGTGCGTCTCACACTGTTTAAATGTCTGGACCCTGACCAGTTTTCCGACGTGCGGCACGCGCCTTGCGATAATACTCCCAATTGAGTGCATATTAGAGATGGTGAAGGCAGACTCCCGTAAAACAGAATCAGGCTCTGGACCCCAGGACTGAGGGAAAGAATAGCTTTAGCCATGAAGAGAACCTGCCATTTGCCGCGTGTCGATTTGATTCAGGAACCAGTCTCCCTCAGCCCCTTTCTAACACCGCCCCACCCCCGACACACACACACAAACACCATAAATTAAACACAGGTGATATACCACAGATGTGTGGAGCACATATGGACTGGTCATAATAAAGAAGTATTTTACCGGTTCTCCCAATGACTGTGAAAACTTGATATCATGGGTCACAGACAGCTGCAGAGTAGCTACATGAGTGAGTTGACTGGCGTCAAGTGGAGAAGAGAACGTTTTGTTACCAGCTTGATACACAGTTTATAAAGAGAGCCGCTATCTATCTTGAACATAGTGTAATGGACAATGCAATCTTGTTGCAAAGTTACACGTCATGAATCTCCAAAAGCCCTCCAGGACCATATCGTGCGGATTGGAAAGCCTTGAAATAATTCATAATAATTGGCATAATGACAACTCACTGTGAGGGATATGCATAGGTGTAATTCGTAGGTGATGAGGCAAGGAAAGACTTTGATCCCTACTGGGGTGAGAGTGGGAGAGAGAGAGATTGGATGGGATCAGAAAACATCCGCAAGTCAGACTCAAACCTGAGTCCCTGTGAGTACCTGCCCTTTTACCGTTCATGGTTAGCTGGGCAACAGTAGTCCCAAACCTTTGTGACCTAAAGAAACAGGGTTATGGGCTGAAATGTGCCAAAATATCCCTTTAATTGTCTGCATGCATAGTTGAATGTGTAGGCTAGGTGCTGATCATTTCTTCTCACTCTGCCTCTCACTTTCTCTGAGTCCCTGTGAGTACCTGCCCTTTTACCGTTCATGGTTAGCTGGGCAACAGTAGTCCCAAACCTTTATGACCTAAAGAAACAGGGTTATGGGCTTTTTGAAGAACATAATTTAAGGAACTCTGGGAATTTAAAAAGAATTCAGAGGAACCGAGGCTGTGCTGTGCCCTAACTAAGTGTATCTATCAACCTCCAGATAAAGATAGCATAATGCTTAATAATAATATAATGCTTGATAATCATAATAAAAATAATAATGCTTGATAATCATCTTTCTACCCTTAATGAAGATGCTCTGGAAGGAAAATACACACTGAGGACAACAATAAGAGAGAGAGAGAAAGAGAAAGAGAGACAGAGAGGGTTTCCCTGAGAGAGGTTTAATGATGTGCCCCCATCTCAGTAGGTTTTCCCTGAGGCAACATGATTGATGCTCCTCACACATGACTGGGATCAGAGAGAGGAAGAGAGGCGCCATTGAACTCCCTTTGAGCCATTTGACACATGCACACACACATACACACACAGACACAGACACATGCACACACAAACACACACACACATACACGGACAGACACATACACATACACATACACACACACACACACAGACACATGCACATAACACACATACATGCATGCACATATATACACACAGACGCAGACAGACATACACAGTAGATGCATTCACGTGCAGATACACACACACTCACACACACACACTTCCAGACATCCTCATATTTCTCGCGTGCAGTAAATCACTATGCTTAAGCACACAGTGTACTTAGTAAGTTCTCACACTGCCTAGATGATCAGAGAACAAGAGCACACACACACACACACACAGACAGCCTCATGTTCATCACAAGTTGGTTTGAAAGATGTGTGTGATAGGAAGCCACCCTTGCCAAGGCACACAGCGTACTAGGGAATGACCTATGTGCAACCCTATTTGCTGGACCAAGAACATGACTTGTGATTGGCTCCATGGAGCTCCATGCTTGGAATGTTCTGCAGCTGCTTAACGCGGAAAGTGGCTGGTGAGTCCATCACCTGTCACACAGGGCCTATTTCCTCACCTAGTCGCCTCTGCTTGTGAGGATAGAGGCGTACATTTGCCCTTCAAACAGGACCATTTTCACAGTGTGTCAGGATACCAAAGAGTAAATGGATATAGTAAACATCCTCTGTTTGCACAAAAAAACTGTTCCTGGTTCAGTGAGTGCAACTCTAGAGTATGATCCTTCATTACCTCTCTTTAGAACAGATTGTGTCTGTCTGATTGAAATCCAATCAGTGTTTTGTTTGTAGCAATTAGCGTTTTCTATCTAGCTGTGGGTTTTGGGTTGACAGTGAGGGTAGTTTGTAGGATTTTTTGTGGTGTCTGCTCTGAGCCCATGAAAGTTCCCAGAGGACTTCCAGAGGCTGATACCCAATTAAATTCAATTAAATTCAGTTGTATTTATACAGCGCCTTTTACAATAGTATTAGCCTCTAATAGTAGCTAGTAGCCTCATTATTCATTATCTACCCTTCAGTCCATTCAACCCATTCATCCATCCATTTATGTATGTATCCATCCATCCATCCTTAAACCCATCTATCCTTCATCTGATGTTATTGTTTTGTTGTATTGTATTGTATTGTTACTGATGTTATTTGTTCGATTTGTTCTCCCATCCATCCATTCAATACATGTAAACACACACATGCAGAACACACACACACACACACACATTACAATGCTTAATCCATCCAGCTATTCTTTGATCCATCTATCTATCCATCCATTCATCCCATCCATCCATCCATCCATCCATCCATCTATCATGGGATCAGTCCATCAGTCTAAGTCCTGTATTGTTGTGTTTGTGTTGTTGTCCACCAGTCCATCAGCCTAATTGAGCGTGGAAACCCATCACGGAGCCTGGAGCAGGTGTGTCGCTGGGCCAATACCCAGCAGCGGCTGGACCCCAACCACGCTGAGTACCACGACCATGCCATCTTCCTGACCAGGCAAGATTTTGGTCCCGCAGGTATGCAAGGTACTGTATTTCTCTCGATCGAGGCCTGTGCAGTCTGAATGCTGAGTACTCTTCCCATTCACACCAAAACAAAACAAAAACCCAAAACGGTTGGCTTCATGTCTGGATCAGGTAAGGTTCTCTGGAAAATGTACAGGTGGGATTTCAGTGGTGTGGGGTAGATTTGGGGTATTCTATATAGAAGAAGGGGGCTTGCCAGTTGTCTGTGGAGAGTCTCTCATCTCTTCCAGTGACTGGCAATCTCCACTTACTAAGTAGAACACTCACATTCAGTGTGTGTGGGTTTCCAGCACCTTGCTGACTGGGTAGTGGTGCCAACACGTGTATCAGATTCTGGCCATACCAAAGGAAAACAAAAATATTAAAATGTTTGTTTTGAACAAATATCCTAAACAACAAAGAAGAATTTTTGGCATGTAGAGGAAAAAAACCCTGAAAAGTGCTGGAATAGAGGCTAACACAACGTGTGTGTGTGTGTGTGTGTCATATCAAATTAATCTTCTCACCACTCTTTGCCGATAGAGTCGTATCAATCAGATCCACCCTCTATCAACTCCATCTTTTACAATAGTATCATACATCTCTAACAAGTTCATTTAATCACTACAGACATTCCAAAATAATTTCCAAATGTACAACTTAATCCCATTAGAATATCATATTATCTAATCCTAATCATTACGTGTTTTGTCCACTGGGTCACCTTTATACATGTAACTGTGAAGATCCAATCAATGGCCTTCAAAACAATCAATACATTTTTCCATGTAACACAAGGCAGGGTAATGCTTCATCCATGCTCATGTTTTTCCTTTGCATACAAAAATTTGTTCTGTCCTTTATTGTTTTGCAGAATAATCTCATTATAAATAGCTGTAACTTTCACACACAAATTAATTGACTTTTAAAAATTGTGGGCAAACACTTCTAAAGTCTAACACTTCTAAAGTCTAAAATCTTCTTTCATTAAAATTCATTAAAATGCATGTTACCCATGCTAAAGTAGAGGGAAAAAAAATAAATAAGAAAAAACATTCTTGAGTAAACGCAGGGACACTGTATTAGTACTAGGAGATGTCAGAGAGAACATCTGCTGTTTTGAAGCTCTGGGCTACCGTAGAGGTGTTTTCCTTTTCTCTTTTTTTGAATACATATGTCATGTGTAAATAGAGGGACTCGGGGGAGAGAGCATACAATGAGAATGATCCGTTATGTATTTTACTCTTCAAACGTTGCCATAGTGCTGGATGTTTGTTAACATAACAGGACAGTATCTATGGCCACTGGGGCATGCTGGGGGTAGGCTTTGTGTTCACAGATAGCTAACATTCAGCCTACAAGGTAAACATCTCACCCTCTTGCAAGAGTTTTACTACAAGATGGCAGGTTCCTAGTCCAAATATAGAGCTGGTGAAGCAAGCCCATTGATAGACTTTCTCAGCAGCACAGATAGATCTGGAGCTTTGCCAACGACGCAAAGACTATGGATTTACCACCAAATGTTGTTCCCTAACTGTTCAAGGAACATATGTAATATCTAACTTTCTATGTATTTCTAAAATCTAATTAAAAATAAAATAAAGAAACATGTTGCTATACCACTCCATTGAATGGTTGTTGAAGTTGGTGTTGTGTGGTATTGTAGCACCAACGCAACTCTGTGGAAACAATTTGTTTGAGGTGGAGAGAAGAAAGGACTGAAGGTGCTGTGTTGGCATGATGTCCATGGAAAATATTCAGGAATGCTTTTCATATTTTTTGTAAATGTGAATACCTATGTAAGTCGCACAGATAGGCCTACACAATCCAGTACAAAGAAGGCTGGAAAACGTCAGATTTGGGAGGTAAACGTTTCCCTTCATTAGGTGGTTACCCTTGTATATTCCATGTATGATTTTCTGAACTCTTTTAACTGGTGAATTCAAGAAAGAAGTTGATGGAAATCATTTACACCCCAAGTCTGGACTTTTTACCCCTGAACATGTAGGCCTATAGTAAAGTAGATACTGAGACAGCCAAAAACACAGTTTTCACATTTAAGAATGTCATGGATAACCGGATAACAGAGTTCACTGTTGTACAGGTAAAAATGGTGCTATTTTACTCAGTCTCAGTGTGATATGTAGTATCATATCTTATCCATGAGCTAAATTTGTGTCTTGTCACTTTTTTTTTTTTTTTTGGTTCTAGAAGGTGGCTGCAAAATGGCTGTTGCAGTATTTTATTGACTGATTTTTTTGTGTGTGTTTGTTTTTACTTTTTGCTTACAAAGCCCAAAAGCTTTGAGAGCTCAGAGAATGTTCTAGCACATTCTCCTGCAGGCCCTCTATCTGTCTGTCTGTCTGTCTGCTGATAAAGGGTCCAGCACTTAACGCTTCTTACGCAACTGTGCCGGCTGGCTGAGTGTTCATTTGACTTGTATTGCTTATGATGCAAAATACAATGTTAATACAATAACACAAGTAAAGAGAGAACGAGAAAAAAAATCAGTAGCAATGGCAGTATACAAAAGCACACATGGCCTCAGGGAAGTAGGAAAGACCATTAGTATTAGATGTAGCCTGACAGTTAGGCCATCAGGATTCAAGTTGTGATTGACATTGTTCTCACTAAGGGGGAAGAGGGGGAGACAAATATTGACCTCTTAGCGGATGCCACTATTTATTAGCCATGTGATGCTTTTAGTTTTACTAAAACAGCGCTGAGGTGATTCATACGTTTTTTTAAAGAGGGGATCTATTCCGCACTGCATTTTCTGCTTTTTTTACCTGCATGCCAAAGATCTTCAGTGAGGTCAGAAAGCATGAAATTTATTGTGAATTGGGTTACAAAATAGTAATTGAAATAAAAAAATAGTAATTGACAGTCACCAGAATGTGCTTCTGAAGCAGCAAATTGCGCTTGAACCTAGACACTGCACATCTCTTGATCGAGTATAGCATACTGTACATGTTGTGCTTTGCTTCATCCTTGTGTGTTGGTGTGTATGAGTGTACTGTATATGGGTGACTAAGATGGGAATAACATTCTGTTCTGCCTGTGTATGTGTGTGTGTGTGTGTTTGCCATTATTGACCTCTTGCTAAAAACAAATAAGAGTACCTTCTGCTTGCCTCAGGTTAAATTTTTTATTTGTATGTGAGTGTGAGAGAAGTGGCTGCAGCAAAAAAAGCACCCCAGGCTTTGGCTAAGATGAACCCATCCTCCAGCAGTAATGCTAACAGCCTAGCTTACCCAAGCATCCTCCTGGAGGGTTTTGCTGGAGAATGATGGGATTGACAAGACCTGATTCAATTCAATTCAATCTAATTGATTTATTTTTAGTGCAGAGAGTCTTTTAAATCAATCGTTCACTATGTGGAGAGCCACGTCCGGTTACATCATCACACACAGGGGTCAAGTGGGGCACAACAGTCGACAGAAACTTTGTGTCTTTATGTCCAAACAGTGCATGTCACTCCTTGGAAAGTGTGCCGTTGTGTCCCCAATTTTTTTTACCCTATCCTGTGTGTTGTAACAGTATGTTATTATGTTAGAATGTATGTTATTACCTTTTTCCATCTCCCATTGTGATTTTTTCTTTTTCCTCAACTTGGGTTCTGCAATCGTTTTCCCTCCTCTCATTGTCCTCGCCTGCTGAGACTAGCTCCCCTCTCTTTCCCCCGCGCTTGCAATCCCATTGCAGTTCATCATCACTGTTTGTTTGACCTCTTGTTGCCTAGGTTACGCCCCGGTGACGGGCATGTGCCACCCCCTGAGGAGTTGTACGCTCAACCATGAGGACGGCTTCTCATCCGCATTTGTGGTGGCCCACGAGACAGGACACGTGTAAGTGAAACACACACACACACACACACACATGCACACACATGGTCATGATACAGACACCACATCATCACCCAACTCCCCCCCCCCCCCCCCCACACACACACACACACATGCCCACACATGCAACATAACCGTGCTCTTACATCACACAAACCTTTGAGGATCTCAGCTATAAGCTTCCAACGAGCCACCATCACAGCCAGTACATGACATCACAATGCCTTTGGTATGACTTCACTGAGTGTTATTATACCTTTATAACTTTGATATGGCTTCATTCCATCTGCATGGCGGCTACAATTGAATATATGTGAATGCAGGTCGAGCAGATGCTTTTGTCGTCTGCCAAAGCATTTTGCACAGACTTGTCTCAATGTACCCACCGAGGTCTACTGGGAACCGTTTTCAAAGACTTGATGCTGGTTGCAAGTTGAAAGTTTTCATTCTGTCCTCCTGTTTAAAAAATCTTATCCTGTCTCTGAATCCTAGTGTTGTCCTTGAGGGTACAAGGTTGTGAAAGAAAAAAATATCAATAATGAGTTCAATAACACTGGAGACAAAAGCCACTCTTATGCAAAGCACGTTTTGGGGCCAAGGTGTTGGCTTTGAATAGAAACTTCAGTCAAAAAGGAAAACGCAATTACTGCAGCTGGGAACAGTCAGGGCATATCTCACAGGCCCTACAGGGAGCCTGCTCAGGAGCTCTAAGGTGGGAGACAGCTAGCACTGAGAGACTGTATTGGGAAAAAGAGGGAATTATGGGTAGGCTAGATGATGCTGTTGGTTGATAAGGCACACATCACAACAAAGCAATAGACTTAAAGAAGAAATAGAATTTTTGCTGCATTGGTGATTTTCCAGCTAAAGGTTTCCCCAGAAATGCTGAATGCTATCTCTCTCTCTCTCTCTCTCTCACACACACACACACACACACACACAAGCTCTTTCTTTCTCTCTCTCGTTCTCTCTCACACACACACTCTCTGAATCTCTCAAATTCAAATTCAAATGTTCTCTCTCTCTCACACACACACACATACACACTGTCTCTCTCACACACACTCTCTCTCTGTCTTTCTCTCTCACACACACACACACACATACACAAACACACACCACACACACTCTCTCTCACAGACATCTTTCTCTCTCTCTTTCACACAAACTCTCTTTTTCTTTCTTTCCCTAGAAACATCACTATTCTCCATTCTCCGAATTAATTAACTGACATTTAACCAGCTTGACCAGCTTTACTGCCATCTATTGGGATCAGAATTCAAACAGAAACAGACTCTCCTTCCTAGAGGCCCTTCCTAGGCGTCCATGCTAGGTTCAGCTCTCCTTCCAGAGGCCCCACAACAGATCTCAATGCTATCCCCATGACTGATCTCACTCTCACTTTAGCATTATATATGGCTGCTACTACTCTGTCCTGCCATAACTTTTGATAATCACCTATGGATTGACTACCATATAATGTTGTGGGACAATGTATTGGAATTATTATGATGCTCAGCTAAAACCATGGACAAATTGTAGTCTATCATGGTAACTACTGATTGTATGTTTCCTGCACAACCGCTGGCAGTTTTAGAATAATCTGCAGTAGTGTTCATTCAGAAAGCAATGCTGCAGACAACACTGGTATTGGTATTGGTACTGGTAGCAATGTGAAAAAGGGGACAGTTGCACTCTCTGTTTTTCGACTATTACATCTTCAATGTTCATGCACAAAAACATATATACAAAATGTTTAAAAAGTAAAGATTTAGCAGAAAAGCAGAGACCTACCAGAACAGCCAAGTCAGGTTCTGATCTGGCCCTGATCTGACCATGATATGGCTCTGATCTGACCGTGACCAGGATCTGACAGTATCCTCACCAGGTCGCCTAGATCAGCTTCAGAGATCTGGTGTAGGAACCAGCCTTTGACTGCATGTTATTTAAAGAGAACTGAAAGCACTTATCCTGTTTTTCTGTTTCATTGCTACCCAAAGAATTACAGATTCGGCAGCGTTTCTTCCCCTGCAGACAGTTCAAAGCTATTGAGAAGTTGATTACATGAGCTCATCCCACTGTTTACCTTGGCCATCCATTATTTACAGTTGTCTACAAGCAATTCCACTCATAATTGGGTCTGTCTGTCTGCATCCCTGATCCCTAGTCATTTTACTCCACTGGAAATATACAATATAATTGTCCATAGCATTTGGAAAATAGCATTTTGGTGAAGAAAAGACACATACATTTATTAAAATGTCCTGTCCTGTCCTTAATACCCAAGAGCTGCAATTGGATCCTCAAACCAAAGCAACAAACAGCAACAATGCATGTTGACTATGTCTACTGAGATTCTGACTCATTTATTCTGATAAATGCCTACTCTTGTTTATTGAATTGTCCTGAGATAAAAAAAACCCTGTGAATTGGAGTATGTTTTTTTCTGCTTTTCTTTTTTTTTGTTTCTCCTGCCACCTCAGAAGCCCCGTGGGCCTTAGTCCTAGCATTGTGTGAGGCTCAACAACGCCGCCTACAGGCCCCTGCCTGTGCCAGACGGAGAGAGCTTGTGCTTTTCCAGCAGGTCTCGTGTCTTTCTGCCCAGGCCTCACTCTGTCTTATATTTTCCGACCATATGGATTGGAGTGAATACAAAATCTCCTGCCAGGAACCCATTGCATAAGAAATGGCTACCGTTCCGACTGCTTCTTTTCTTTTTTTTGCACCCCTCTCTCTATTTTTCCTTTGCCTTTCTTTTTGTTAACTCTTTTCTGCCTCCTGGCTTTCTCTATTCTGGGAAAAAAAAATCAATTTGCACCACTCTCATTCCCTGGGAAATGTTCCTATATTACTAAAGATGTGAACTGTGTAAGTGTGAGAGCGTCTGTGTCTGTGTGTGAGTGTGTGTGTGTGTGTGTGTGTGTTTGTGTGTGTGTGTGTGTGTGTGTGTCAGGGGTCAGGGGGCAGCTAATGCAGAATATCTATTTTCAAGGTGACGCAACAGTGTTTTGTTGTTGTTATTGTTGTTTCCTTTTTTCCCCTCAGAACACCGGAATTGCCATCAACACTGCCCTTTCACAGGAAGCATGTGGACAGGCAAACAGAGCCATCTTTTGTTATGGTTGCCGGGTGACCGGTGACTAATGTTCCGAGTGGTGCCCATGGTTGTTACTCACCTGTCCTACCTTCTCCTGTCTCTGCTTGCTTGAACTGTCACCTGGGCAGGCTAGGGATGGAACACGATGGCCAGGGGAACCGGTGTGCCGACGAGACCAGTATGGGCAGCATCATGGCGCCGCTGGTACAGGCTGCATTCCACCGCTACCACTGGTCCCGCTGTAGCAAGCAGGAGCTCAACAGATATATTCAGTAAGCGATCCAATGTGCGTGTGTGTGTGTGTGTGGTTGGGGGGGTGGGGTGCTTTTGTGCATTTGTGTGTGCTTTTGTGTGTGTGTTTCTCTGTGTGGAAAGGTGTCCTCCTATTCACCATTGCACTGTCAGAGGCTGCACGGTCTCTGTCTGAACTGGACTTTAATCACAGCCTGTGGTCAGAGGTGACAGACAGGTTGTCTGATTTCTCCCCACTTTCATTCAAGAGAGACTTGGGATTTAATTTTCGGGGAGGCCAAGGGTGTATGTACATTTGGTGTGTGTATGTGTGTGTGTATGTGTGTGTGTGTGTTTGTGCATGTGTCTGTGTATGTGTGTGTGTGTGTGTGTTGAGGGGTGTGTGTATGTGCCTGTGTATGTATTTGGAGGTGTGAAAGCATAATCTAAGGTGTTCCATTGTAGTTTACAATTCAATATCAACTGTTATCTTTGTCAAAGTCCTCTAAAAAGTGGTTATCATGTCAGTCTTGCCACGTGTTCTTAAATGTGCTACTTTTCATTCATGATGCTATGTTCTTGTTTTTTGCCCCCCCCACAAATACACACACACACACACACACACACACACACACACACACACACGTAGCTCCTATGACTGCTTGTTGGATGATCCCTTTGAGCACAAATGGCCCAAACTGCCAGAGCTTCCTGGGATCAACTACTCCATGGACGAACAGTGTCGCTTCGATTTTGGTGTGGGGTACAAGATGTGCACTGCAGTAAGTCTCAGCCTTGCTGTGCGTGTGTGTGTGTGTGTGTGTGTGTGTGTGTGTATGTGTGTTTGATGGGCAATTCCACACAAAAGTGTCACGTCCATAACGCCATAGTATGGAATGATGTTATGATATGGTATGAATAATGACTACATAAAATTTGAGCATTCACTCTTCTTGGTTGTTGAAGAAATTGTACATAATCACTTGCAACATAGAAATACCATGGTATTGTGTTGCAGTTATGGACATGACAGTTTGTGTGGCTTTGCCCAGATTGTTCTCTGGGTTTGAGGTGTTTATAATATCCTGGCTTTAAATAAAAGAGAAATCCGGTGTGAATCAATAGTCTTAGTCCTGTTGTTTGACCTTAATGAGGCATGGTTGTGCCGCCCTTCATATGGAAATCTTCAGCCAGTAAAACATGGCCAATTTAGGACAAAGCCTATATTTGATGTCAAATAGCACAAAGCAATTGTAGTTCAATTGTGGTTGCCAAAAGGACTATTGAGAGAGAGAGAGAAACGAGAGGGCCTAAATATAAGGTTTTAATTGGGCTTGTGAAATTGCACTTGAGCTTATGTTTGGAATATATTGAATATATTCTCTTTTAACATCAGAGAACAAGGTACAATACTCCATTGCACTACAACACTCCATTCATCCATTCTGTGTTCCCTTTAGCTCACTTTCAGTTTCTAAGGGAGCGTAATCATTAAATAACGACAGATTGGTAGCTTAAAGCTCTCTTTTAAAAACAGCAAGCACATCTTTATTTTAAACAAAGCTTTTGAATGTCATTTACGAAACGTATTTCTGTCATGCAGTACTGACGCCATTAGCACAGTGTTTGGTCATATTGTAGTGTACTATTATATTATATTTTGTATCTGTCCCTCCTTGTTTGTCCATCACTATATAAGGCCAGTCTCAATGCTAGATGAGCTGTTGTTATCAGTTCAGGCAGGCTTAGGTTTAAATCCCATAGTTATCTGCCTGGAGTGATCAGCGCCCTCCCAAACACACACACACACTCTCTCTCACACACACAGACACAAACACATAGCCACCTGTCTGGAGTTGTCAGTGCCCTCCCAAGACCTCATCCCCGTTTCTGACACATGGCACACGCTTGCAGCAGAATTCAAGTGCAATCATCCAGTAGCCCTGAGCTTTGATGGGCACCCTGGGTGTCCTGCTCCTAATGGGGTGGCAGCAGTGGGGAAGTTGCTGTTTGCCAGCAAATGGTTGAAAACCTTAAGTGATCTTCCCTTTCAATTTTCTCAGTAGGGCCTCATGACCAAAGTGTTCCTTCAGAGATCCAAACACCCCCACCCACACACAGACACACACGCACACACACACATGCAGAGGCACATGCGCAAACACTTGTACACACTCACACTCGCACACACACACATGCCCCACCTCAGTGCAACCCACTCTAGAGGCTGTTGGAAGGGGCACATGTCATTTTGGCCCACCAGAGCTGATCCCCTTCCATCCTCAGAGGATGTGATCCAGACGCCATCAAGCCAGTAGGTTCAGCTGGAACCAGACTAGAGCTTTTTTGTGGGCCAAGGTCTGCCAGATCCCCTTTCCCTCTCGTTTCTCTCTCTCTCTCAAATTTCTCTTTGTCACTTTCTTCTCCTTTCATCTTTTTAGTCTTCCCTCTCTTGCTCTCTCTGTCTGTACATGTGTCTCTCTCTCTCTTTCTCTCTCTACCTTTGTGACTCCTTTTCCTTCTCTCTCTCCATCACACTCCCTCTCTGTCTATCTGTCAGTCGCTTTCTCTGTCTGCCTGTTTCTCTCCTCTTTTCTTCTTTCTATCTCTACCTTTTCCCTCTCTCTCTCTTTCTCTCTCTCTCTCTCTCTCTCTCTGGGTTTTGAAAGCCTGGCCTCCTCTGTATGCTGCTGCTGGCAGCGGAACGTCAGGAAGAAAGGAAACTGAGTCAGAAAGAGAAGGTAAAAGAGACGGAGGGAGTGAGGGAGTGAAATAGAGACATAGAGAGAAGGGGTGGAGGAGGTTTGTGGGGGTGGTGGAGTGGGTTCGGCACGCGCCGCTGTTGGCCAGGAACGTGCGTGAGCGGAAAGATTTCATTGAGGAATGAGGCTTCCAGTCTCCAAATCGGCCCGTTAGCTTGGCCACAGAAATGCACTTGGGTCTCAGCCTCCAGTTTTTCCTCCCTCCCTCCCTCTCACTCACTTTTTCTCTCACTCTCTCTCTCACTCATTCTCTCACTCTCTCTCTCAAGTTCCGCACCTACGACCCATGTAAACAGCTGTGGTGCAGTCACCCTGACAACCAGTACTTCTGCAAGACCAAGAAGGGACCCCCTGTGGATGGAACAGAGTGTGCCCCCGGGAAGGTGAGTGTCTGTCTCTGCGGTGTCACCATGCCACGATGGACCTAGGTCCATTGCCATGCCACTGTGTATTGTTTGTGCAACCCCACATCCATCTTGCTTTACATTAAAATGTCTGCTAAATACCAGTAGACTTCAGTTCCCTCTAATCTTCTCACAATCGGCTTTAAGAAATGCCATAATTAATGAAATGCAAAAGTGCTTGATGCTAATTGTAATGAAATGCAAAAGCCCTTGATGCTACATGATAAAACATGAATGTGTAATTACGGTAAAGCCCCTCAGAAAGTTGTCATAGGACTCATTTTCTTTACTGACTAATGGCATTTAAAGTGTATTTCTGGACTTATAAGGTAGGGCTCACATTTAAGATATCTAATTTTTGGGAAGCAGTCCTGGGCCACTTCAATAAGCTAAACCCAGGGAATCAACAGAGCACTCAGATACTTCTTCATGAATTGCTTTTTATTGGGTGCAAGACAAGACTAGTGGCTCCACACACACACACACACACACACACACATATATATATAAGAACAAGTGGCTCCACACACACACATATATATATTTATATAGTTTTTTTTGCTGACCTTGCACAAGTACCCTTGTATGTTTATTGAAAAAAAAAATTAATTGGCAGACGATGGGTCTGAAAGTGTATCTAAAGGAATGGTCAGTACGCAAATGTAGAATGTGCTAAATTGGCCGTCATGAAATTAATTTGAGGAAAAACAAACCAAAACAAAACAAAATGCAAGTGGGTGGACAAACCAAATGATGCATATATTATAATATGTACACCTGTGTAGAATATTTAGTCAGCGGTTGTATTCAGTGCGATTTATAGCAGGACACTAAGTGAGGGGGGAATTGCATGACTGCATGCATAGACTGTAGTCTTCAAGAAAAATACCAGGAATATAATTTGTGATGCTCATGTGGCCCTGCCTGTGTTCATTTAACTCTGTAAGGCGTGAGGAGGGATTTTACTGAGTATGTAAGGTGAAGTGGTTCTACTTCCTTTAGTTGTAATACATTGTATATGAATAAATTTGCCCAAATGGACTCATATATGTGCCTTGAATTCTCATTATGCAGAGAAGACTCACAGAGGATTTGTTCAGTTACCAGTTGTTCCATTACCTCTTGTTCTACAGTGAAGGTTTCTGGTGGTCCAACTCCTTATATCGTTGTATTGATTTGTATTCATTTCACCATGAAAAGCCAAAGCACCATTTCATGGAACTGAAGCATACAAAATGAAGCATAAATCATAAAGAAAAAAGGATAAAGATTAGATAAGTCTTGATCCTTTACGGAAATATGTGCTTTACCCATCCTTGATTATTGACCCCACACACACAGACACACACAGAGAGGGGGGAGAAGGGTTTAGGTAGGTCGGGGTGTCAGGCCCTGGGGCTCTTTGAAGACTTGTTGGGTGTTGATGAGAAGATGATGGCAGGGGGTAGGAACAAGCACGGGTAAGCCGCACAGCATGTCTGAGCATCACAGAAAGCATGATTGAGGTCCTGACTGTCACGGTCTCTCTCTGTTTTCTCTTGATCTTTGTGTGTGTGTGTGTGTGTGTGTGTTTGTGTGTCTGTGTCTGTCTGTGTGTGTGTGTGTCTCCCCCATCTCTATGGTTCACAGTGGTGCTTCAAAGGACACTGCATCTGGCGGTCATCGCAGGAGCCCTTTGGTCATGATGGTGGCTGGAGCTTGTGGAGCAAGTTTGGCTCGTGCTCGCGCACCTGCGGTGGAGGAGTTCGCTCTCGGAGCAGGCAGTGCAACAACCCCCTGTAAGGGATCCACCCTGCACACACAAACACACACATACTGTGTATGTACTCACACACACACACACACACACACACACACATTCTCTCCTCGCACTTTTGTGTGTACTACTGCACGTCTGCAAACACAAACATATAGTACATGCAGCATACACACACAGTCCTGCAAAAACACACATGCATATGTCTATGCTTACCCCCCCAAACACACACACACACATACACAAACACATTTTCTCCTTCACATTTGTGTGTACACACATGCATATGTCTGTGCCCCCCCCCCCAAAAAAAAACAAAAAAACAAAAAAAACACACACACACACAAACACACATACATACACACAAACATTTATTTGTCTACCTACTGCAGTCCAGCATATGGTGGCCGTGACTGCCCTGGCTCTACCTTCGACTACCAGATGTGCAACACTGAGGACTGCCCTGGCCCTTACGAGGACTTCCGTGCCCAGCAGTGTGCCCAGCGCAGCAACAAGTACCACAACAATGTCAAGCACACCTGGCTGCCTTATGAGCACTCTGACGGTGAGGACCTCATCCCCTACACCCATCCCAACCCCGACCCATTACCCACTCATTTCTCTGGAGGCGCAGTGGAGCACCGGAAACGCCACTGACTGGCCAACCGTTTGTGTCTGTTTCTTTGTCCATGTCTGTGTCTGTGTCTGTGTCTTTGTCCGTGTCCGTGTGTCCGTGTCTGTGTCTGTGTCGCTTCGCAGTGTGAAATTGTCTGCTAAATACCAGTCAACTTTGCTCTCTCTGCTGTCTTTTGAACTAAACCAGTCAAGGTTTTCTGCTGTGTGAGTGACAATTTCCGCTGACTCACTGCAGCACTGACTGTGTCAGTTCCTGCTGAGTCATGTTTATGGCTTGTCAGATCGCACTGCTGGGTGATGGTGGGATATTGAAATTCACTCACACAGACACACACAATTCTACCACCAAGTATTATAGATATCTATAAGCAGCCTTTCTGGAAGCCATTCAAGAAAACAAACTATGACAGATTGTTGGATGGCCAGGAGCATAATGTTATCCTCTTATTTCTGTCTAATTGGACTGCTGTACTCTGTGTATTTACCATTGTTACCATTGTTTCTTGTGTGTATATATTTGCCAGATTTACTGAATAGTTTGACTCTGACAGTATTGTAGTACAGTATACAGTATACAGTATTGTATTGTTTGCAGTGTTTCAGTAGCAACAGAGTGCATTCAGTTTGTACACTGAATATATTCCCTTTGACTTTGACTTCCCTTTAGCTTGCTGTAGCTGATCTTACTATTTGTGGTGAAAATGCTCAAATGTTGTTGATGTAAAAAATTATTTAATAGTTGTATTGTCATAGTCATATATACAGCTGTCTCTGTCTGTCTGTCTGTTTTATTTCCCTTTCAGAGCATGTTGTGTTTAGTGCAATAGTTTTTTTGTTTATTTGTTTTTTTTTATTTATTATTTCAAATTTGCAAATGACAAGCAATGATCTTTCAGGGTACTATGGGGGTGGATGCGAGCAAGGCTAATCACACTTTGTCACGTGCTGGTTCTGTGTGTGTGTGTATGTGTTCCTCCTCCAGAGGCCCATAAGTGTGAATTGAGCTGTCGCTCTAAGGAGACAGGTGAGGTGGTCTTCATGAACCAGGTGATGCATGATGGCACGCGCTGCAGCTACACCGACCCTTTCAGCATCTGTGCCCGTGGGGAGTGTTTGGTATGTGACACACACACACACATACACACATACACACATACACACATACACACACACTCTTTCTCTCACTCACTCTCTCTCTCTCTCTC
>JAIFZK010000002.1:5075000-5185000 GCA_027481765.1 Tenualosa thibaudeaui
TTTTTGTCTCTCCATCCTTCCCGTCATTGTTTCTCTTTCCTTCCCACTCTATCCTTCCTTGTTTTTATCTCTCCCTGGCTCTCTCTCTCCCTCTCTCTCTCGCCCCCCTCTCTCCCTGTCTCTCTCTCTCTCTCCCTGTTTCTCTGTCTCTCCCTCTCTCTCTCCTACTCTCAGCATGTTGGCTGTGACAAGGAGGTGGGCTCGTACAAACAGGAGGACAAGTGTGGTGTGTGTGGCGGGGACAACTCGCACTGCCGCACCGTCAAGCTCACACTCACCAAGACTCCCAAGAAAACAGGTGAGTTGAGCGTGTCTCCTCAGCATGAGTGCAGATTACACTTGTCTGAGGCACCAACACTGTGCTTATGCACCTGCCCATCAGCGGCTCCACAGTCACTTTGCTCAAGCCTCTCTCTGGGTTCCCTGCTTAAAGGATGCAAGTTCATTTATGTTTTATGTTTTATGTGTCACATTATAGTTGAATAAAGGACCTAACAAAACATGCAATAATGGTTGCTCCATTCAGTACTCCCACAGAAACTCCACACAGTTGTTGACGCAAGGCAAGGCAAGGCAAGGCAAGGCAAAGCAGTTTTATTTTTATAGTGCAATAAAAGTCGCATAACAAAAGCAATGAAAATAGAATAACTAATAACTAACTGTTATGTGACAGAAAAGTAAAAGGTAGCGCACATAATTTATAAATAATTATAAATAAGTATCTTAAAATATAAATGTATGTCTGGAAGTCACAAAACGAGTGTTTTTTATGGCATCTGTTATGTGTAGTCATAGTTTGAGCGACAGACTGCTACCTAGGGTGCCGTTTCTACAAAGCATTCTCTTCATGCTAACGCATCTTCATGCCGACCTGAACTCATCCCCATTTACTCTCATAGACATGAACTACCATGAAGTATCTTGCTCCGCTTATCTACCATCTTTGGTTTAACATGAACACAGCAGTCTAGTAACTGTGATAAACTGCTCTCCCATCGACACCGGCACTTGAATCATCTAGAACACAGATTTTGCTTTAATTTAAACCAATTTAAAAAAATACACAGTATGTATTTTAAAGTATACTTTATGGCTTTCTTGCCTTTATTGTGATATATAGTGTAGAGAGACAGGAAGTGAGTGGAGAAAAGAGGTAAGATCTGGAAATGACTGCACGACTGCAGCTAGGACCTGTGGACATTTGCTTGTTCATATTATAAGTGCTGTGGCCAGCTGCTCCACAACACACCTCCACAGACACACATACATACACACATACACACACACACACACACACTCACTTTTTTCCCTTTTTTTTAAACTATTATCATGCCATCTAATAGGGAAGTTGCTACACATGTGCAAGTGCGCAGCTGAGGCCTTTAACTTGCCAAATTGCCCGACAGTAATTAGATTGCCTATTAGCTTTGTCGTGTCCAATGGGAATTCATTCATGCTCAGTCAGTGGAGACAAAGGGAAGACAATGCTGTGAAAAGGTCAGGCTTGACACTTCAATATCACAGGGTAAGTGTCAGGTTGGAATACAAAACCAGTAATAACCTGTCCCATGTTAGCTCTCTGTAGCCTAGCTAGCTTAGTATAGTCATTTTTCGACTTAGCACAAATAGTTGTCAGTGATTTCTTTATATGTCGGAGAGAAAAGGTCAAGGTCCAACAGCAGTGTGTGTGTGTGTGTGTGTGCGCACACGCGCATATGTGTGTGCACATGTGTGTGCAAATACAGCAGTGTTGAAAAATGTGTTGAAATGCTATGGTCACTTGCACCATCCACACACTTCCTTATCATTTTCCTCTTCCTCTCCATCACCCGCCCCGGGTCCAGGCATGCTGAAAGTCTTTGACATCCCCGTGGGAGCGCGTCACATCCTCATCGAGGAGAACGAGACTTCTCCACACGTAATTGGTAAGTTTGCAAAGATGGAGGCGATGGAATAGAGAGGACGGAGTATGGTGGGTAGGTGTGGGTAGGTATCATAATATATAATCCACAGAACTGCCCTACAGTTGACACCAATTAGCTTTGAAGGTCCACAGGCGAGCCCCACAGTCTCACAGGGGGTGGATTTATACCCTTTTTGTCAGAAATACTCCATTCCATCTCATGCGGTCTGAAAGAGGCCAAAAAATAAGGCTAATTTGTAATCAGTGAGGCTCAGGTTTGACAGTTATGGACTGGTTTGGACCCACAACCGCCCCCTCAATTTGGCTGGATTACTAGATTGTTGTAGGGTTCATTATTTTGACATCTGTCATATATATATATGAGAACCAGTAACAGCTCTTTATTTTTAGATTGTGTGTAAGAGCACAATGCAATAGGGGCTTCAGGAGCCTTGAAGCACATGGCATAAAAATGTGTGTGTGTGTGTGTGTGTGTGTCGGGGGCGGCAGTTTATAGTATACACAAAGTAATTAGCCAGACTTCATATCTCTTACAAGACCTAGACCTAGACTGGGTCACACCAATCACCCCAAAACACCTGCCCGTCAAATTGTATGACTATTCTCACCCCTCAGTTGCATAATGGAGCCATGCTTAACCATGCATGATTTCTTCAGTTGTGGCTTTATGTTATGTGCTTTGTGCTGCATGCACGGTCCAGTATCCATAATGTCCCTGGGCGGCAGCAACGCTGAGAATGCCTCCGGCCCATCTCCCCTCACTGACCGAGACAGAGTAGCAGTGGCATTTATTCTGGACCTCAGGAATGGACTTCAGATTTCACAGTGCTCTCTCTATCCTGCCGGTACTCCTGAGGATTTCCTGTGAACCGGCTCACCTCTCCACTGTCCCTCTAGAGGAGCCAAGGAGCTTTAACTTTAGCTTTAGTGGCTCGCTGTTGGGTTTCACTCTGGCAAGACTGTCCGATTCAGGCCGTACAAAACTGGAAGATTGAAGGCCATAGCAATAACTTTATTTTTACAGCATTTAATGCATTCTCTCTCTCTCTCTTTATCTCTTTCTCTGTCTGTCTTTTTCACTGTCTGTATGTCTCTCTCTTTCTCTCTCTCTGTCTCTCTCTCTCTATGTCTGTCTTTCTCACTGTCTGTATGTCTCTTTCTTTCTCGTGTGTATGTGTGTTTGCACTCGGAAGCTGTAAAAAACCAGGTGACGGGCAACTTCATCCTGAACCCCAAGGGCGAGGAGTTGAAGTCCAAGACGTTCATTGAGGATGGACTTGAGTGGGAGTATTCTGTTGGAACCGGCAAGGAGTCCTTGAAAACCATTGGACCTCTCCATGAAGGCATTGTCGTGCTTGTAAGAAGAGTCTTAAGAATGTGGCCCTAAAATCTCATACTTTGCTTTGAATTTGTGGTGCATTTCATTGCATTTTCAGACAGTTAATTAACACAAATTGATCTCAAAACAATGCATAAGCTCAGTACAGTATTCCTCAGAAGTAGATATTTTGGGGTTTGTCATCGTGTTGTTGAACTGAGGGAACTGGTTTGGTTATTATTAAGTTATTATAAGTCTCCCATTATTATTGTACCTGACAACAAATGTGCTGTGTTTCAGTAATAGCTGTAGACTACAAATTTGTAACATTTTGTGTTTCAATTATAGTTGTAGACTAAAAAATAGTTTCGCACATGTAGTGTTTCAGTAGTTGTAGACTACAAAGGTGTTGTGTTTCAGTAGTAGTTGTAGACTACAAAAGTCTTGTGTTTCAGTAGTTGTAGGCTGCAAAGATGTGTTTCAGTGGTAGTTGTAGACTACAAAGGTGTTAGTTGTAGTCCTCAGTTGACAGATGTGTGTTGTCTGTGTTCAGGTGGTCCCTCAGGAGGAAGAGGCTAAGATCAGTCTGACCTACACGTACATCATCCACGAGGACCTGGTGCCTATCATTACCAATAACAATGTGCTGCTGGCTGAACTTGACACCTACGAATGGGCGCTGAAGAGCTGGTCACAGTGCTCCAAACCCTGCGGAGGAGGTCAGTGACTCAGTGTGTATGGGTTTCTGTGTGTGTATGTGTGTGAACATGCATGTATATTTGTACATCTATGCTTGTCTGCGCTTGTCTACATGCGTGTGTGTGTGTGTCATAACATTCCAGAAATTTAGTGTAAAAGTGTAGTGTAAAAGCAAAAAAAAAAAATTTAACTTGTGTACTTTGCGCACTTGAACGGTTACGGAATAGTTTGGTGTGTGTGTAGAGTATACTGTATACAGTAATGTGTCTGTCTCTTGAGTGCTGGATGTTCGTTAGTGTGTCTATGTATGTACACTGACCACCCTTGCTTCATCCATTAAATGTGCTCTCCTGGTCGCCTTGTAGTTACTCATTCCCCTCTTTGGTCACCTTGTCAACTTGTCTGCCAGGTGTCCAGTACACTAAATACGGTTGCAGGAGAAAGAGTGACAGTCGCCTGGTGCACCGTAACTTCTGTGAGCTGGGCAAAAAACCCAAACCCATACGGAAACGCTGCAATCTCCAGGAATGCAGTCAGCCAAAGTGAGTTAATGTGAAGAGATAATGTGATGTGAATGCAGTGCAATGAATGCTTTCAATATTTAATGCAGTTAAACGTGGTCAGAATCTGTATCGAGTGCTAGTGCCAAATGTTTTTTTACATTAACATTTTATTCAAAGCGACTTACAAAAAGAGGATAAACATTCAAGCTACAGCACAATTAAACACTAACTAATAATGCATATTGCTAATATGGAATTTGCAGTATTTTGAGTTGGAAGTGCAGGAGTGTAATAAAAGTGCAGTGTAGAGAGAGAGAGTGGGAGGTGCATTGTAAGTGCATTCCTGGTATTCAGAATTTTTTAGCCAGGAGATACTCTTGGAAGAGCTGGGTCTTAAAGAATTTCTTTAAGGTGGAGAGGGTATCTGTTGCTCTGGTAACACTTGGAAGGTCATTCCACCAAAGTAGAACAATAAATGAGAATACCCTGGATTGACCTGTGCGAGGTGTTGGCTGTGCTAGACAATGTTCCTTGGACGAGCGAAGTGGCCGGAGGGCTTTAAGAGGATATTAAGGTAGATGGGAGCAGATCCATCAATCACCCTGTAGGCCAACATTAGTGCTTCTTACTGGCTCATTGAAAACCAGACATGCAGCTGCATTCATGGATCATTTGTAGAAATCTCACAGCAGAGGCTGGAAGACCTGATAGGAGGGATTGCAATAGTCAAGGCGAGAGATAACCAAGGTCTGTACCAGGAGCTGGTTTGCATGTTGAGTTAAGATTTTCCTTATGTTGAATAAAGAAAAATGGCCCGACTGAGCTACAGAGGCAATGTGATCAGCAAAGGTCAACTGGTTATCAATCATGACACCCAGGTTTCTTGCATCTTTGGTGGGAGCAACAGATAGGGAGTCTGTCTTAATGCTGATGTTGTGATGTATGGTTTGTTTGGCTGGGAGGACCAGCAGCTCAGTTTTGGAGAGGTTTAGTTGGAGGTGATGTTCTTTCTGTCTGGACATTTTTCTGTCTTTGAAACATGTGAAGCTGTGATAAATAAATAGCTGATACAAGGAGAATATGACAAGATGGTGCACAAAACACAATAATGCACTTTTCCATCTTTACTGATTAATTATACTGTCACGTCTACATGGCAGATGAAAAAGTTATCTTATCTTTTTAACAGCATAAACAGCTTAATGCCCCTTTTAAGACTGAGAGTTAAATTGTCAGATATAATCTAGCTTCGATATCCTGCCCCAGGTGGTTTATTAATAGGTCATGTTGTATATCATTATTCTTTCATTGCAGGTACTTGATAATTTTATGTGTTCATTTTTAATAACTTCACCTGTTTCTCTCTCTCATTGTTTCTTTCCCTATATATATACGTGTGTGTGTGTGTGTGTGTGTGTGCATTTGTGTGTGTCTCAGGTGGGTAGTTGAGGAGTGGGGGCCATGCAGTAAGACCTGTGGTAAGTTGGGCTACCAGTCTCGGGTGGTGGCATGCATGCAGGCCCTACACAACGGCACCAGTCGTAGCGTCCACACTAAATACTGCACCGAGGATAAGCCTGAAGTACGTCGCGCCTGCAACATCTCCACCTGCCCCCCGCCGTGGAGAACCGGCGCCTGGTCACAGGTAGGAGCCTTCACCACTGCACAGCTGTAGACACACACACACACAGTCATACAATACAGATAGACATGTACACATGCACACATAGAAACACACATGTACACACACACACACACGCATGCACGCACACAAACACACACAAACTCATGCACGCGCACACACACACACCCCGTCTCACTGGAATTCAATTTCAGCTCCTACTCCACCACTCCTCAAACAACTTAATTAAACATAACTAATCTCTTTCAAGTTATGGTAATCATAAGGTCAATTGAAAGTCAATTGAAGCACCAATTTTTCAAGTAAGCTGTACTTGAAAGAGACTAGTTACGTTTACTTAACTCATTTGACAACATCCTCTGTTTATGTCCCTGTGTGTGTTCTTGGATGTCTGTGTCTCTATGCTCATGTGTGTGTGTGTGTGTGTGTGTGTTGGTGTGAGCACTCCTGTGAGGCAAACTTGATGAGGTAATTGTTCTGTCTTGGACATAAATGTGTTCAAAACCAAGGATATGATTACTGGTTTACAAGAAGAAGGAGTGCTTCACTTGAAAAGGGGAAATTTCTTCTTCATGATGATGAAGATTTAACTTTAAGCATAGTTGTATGTGTGTGTGTGTGTTTCTCCTCTTATGATTTATGTGTGATTTATGTGTCTTATGTGTATGTTCATTCTTGTGTCTGTGTGGGTGTTTGTCTCCTGCAGTGTTCGGTAACCTGTGGTGAAGGCATCCAGCAAAGGCAGGTTGTTTGCCGCGCCACGGACAGCAGCAGTGGTCAGTGTGAGGGGGAAAAACCAGAAACCGTCCTCATCTGCAAATTAGACCCTTGTCCAGGTAAATGTCCTCATCTGCAAATTAGACCCTTGTCCAGGTAAATGTCCTCATCTGCAAATTAGACCCTTGTCCAGATAAATGTCCTCATCTGCAAATTAGACCCTTGTCCAAGTAACCTAATCATCTGCATCTGAAAACTACACCCTGAACTGTACCAATCTGCAAATAAATCCTATGTCCAGATAATCACCTTCATCTGCAAACTAGTCCTTTGTCCAGGTAACCTAACTGTCCTCACCAGTAAATTAGACCCTTATCCAGGTAGCTTTATCATTCTCGTCTGCAAACTAGTCCTTTGTCCTGGTAGCCTAGCCATCCTCTTCTGCAAACTAGTCCCTTGTCTGGGTAAAGGTGACAAGTGACAAAAAAACACAAAAGATTTCTCCCCTCAGTGCGTGTGTTTGATTCATTCATCTGTCATTTCCATTATTCCTGGAAAAATTATAGTCTTTGTGCATCACAGTTTCTGTGAAATCTCACCAGTAGTATTTGACAACCAAGTACAATTCCTGGAATTTGAATCCGCTCATTGATTGCATTTATTTTACAATGCTATTTTTCTTTTTCTTCATTGGACTGGGGACCAAGCAGGGAAGAACATTTTGTGTGTAACACAGGATTTTATCAAGATCAATGCCTTTGTCAATTCTGCTTGTCAGTCCAATTTTAAGCAATTCTCTTATCAATTCCTTAGCGTTTGAAGGAATTCCACACAGGTTTTCAAAATGAGCGCATAGGCCTATAATGTAGCCTTTACTACTAAGGAAACCATAGTGTCTTATTAGAATGATGAGATAGACAGGGAAGTGTCTAGGGTGGTGTGTGTGTGTGTGTGTGTGTGTGTGTGTGTGTGTGTTTGAAAAAGAGTGGTTATATAAAGAGTTACTGTTTCCGTAATGCCATCACTATCTACATACTGCTGAAATATTGATCTTGACTATAGAGTATTTTGGAAACAGCCAGTGTGAGTGTGCTTGCATTGGGTAAGAGAGGCTCTTTTTCATCCTTGAAATTGTCAGCTAATTGGGCTGCTCAATCATGGTAAAATCATAATCATGTTTATTTTGATCAGCATTTAGAGCATTACTTAACGTGGTTACTCAATGATTTTAAAAACCCCATATGAACGCATAGGCCTATAATGTATATAATGCCTATACTGCTAAGCAGACCATAGTGTCTTATTAGAATTAGGGAAACCATATAGAATTGTGTTACCCAATTGTGTTCAATCTTGTATTCAGAAAGACCCACTGACCATGGTTTGAAAATACATTGATAAGAGGAATTGATAATGTCAGAGGGCAAGTCGACAGATCCAGTGAATTGAAGCATTGAGGCATCTACAAATTCCTGCATGAAAGTTATCATCAGCCATAGTTGTTTTTCCAAAGCAAAAGTTGATCTAAGCAGCCTTGTGAATCTCTGTCAAGAGAAAACTTTTAAAAAGAAAAATTTACCATGACTCTGCAATAAGATGAAATGTGTTTTGAATCCTGGCCCAGAACTTCAGCAGCAGATTTCTTGTGTTAATTAAAAAGGGTCAATAAAGAAATCTGACCTCTGGTTACCATGGTAAGCAAACAATATTCAGAGACTGTCACAGATAAGGTCACAAATGGTGCCTAGAGCTATAATGGCTCAGATGCTCAATAAAGCGATATAATTAACATGATAATTATAGTTTCTCTTTACTTTCTTTCATAATTGTGGAATTTCAGTGTTGATTGTGAAACATCTTTGAAAAGGATGCTTTTGTTTTGTCTACATATTCAGTTCCTGGCATTGCCACTTTGTCTTACAATAGCCCATTGATAAATAACCTAATTGCAATGACAATGACAGTATTTCCATTCACCTTAGTTTCCCATTTGTAAGGCTTATTCCAGTTGTGATGATATTCAGGATATATGTCATTACCAGGTCATTACTAAAATATCCCCTCTAGGAGCAGACAATTGAAAAAGAAATGATGGTCTGATCATTTGGTCAGTCAGATGGTCAGTAACATTATAGATGGCAGTGTTCTGATTGAAACCTCTGTGTAATGTTCAATAAATGTTCAAGACGGTGGTACCCCGCATCATTTTCATTTATGGTATAAGTGACTTTTTCACCTCTATTTTTTTATCAATACCACAGGCATAGTCACATTGTGCCTGAATAGAATCACAGACAACCTAACTTGAAGGAGTGCTGAATAGTTATTCACGCAGCAGAATATTAACTTAATTGCAAGTCATGCCTGGGTAGCATTTGGTGGAAATTGTTGTTTTTGTCCTCATTGACAGGTCAGTCCTCACTTCCATCCCCCACGGCTGCTGTGGTGGAAAACGGGACTGCGGGTGTCTTGGATGGTGATGACAACAACCCAATCAACAAAATCTCCAGTACGTTGACCACCCCCCATCTTTCTCTGTCAGAGCAGCTGTTTTTTGGAGAAAGGACTTTAATAACAAATGAAATAGAGAGTAGGCACATTGAATAAACGTTTAATAAAAGTAAAAAAAAATTGATAAAACATAAAAGTTGATAAAAGTTTGCAAGCTTGCAAGCTTGAATCATTTGTCTCTTGTAGGGAGAATTTTTTTTTTTTCGTCAGTTCTCATAACTACTGTTCTGTGACCTCATACTCCACTGTCAACCTTGTTTTCATGCGTCACTGGGCCAGAATATAGGACTGTGATGAGATAGACAGGGAAGTGTCTAGGGTGGTGTGTGTGTGTGTGTGTGTGTGTGTGTGTGTGTATTTGAAAAAGAGGTTATATAAAGAGTTACTGTTTCCATAATGCCATCACTATCTACATACTGCTGAAATATTGATCTTGACTATAGTATTTTGGAGTATTTTGGAAACAGCCTGTGTGTGTGTGCTTGCATTGGGTAAGAGAGGTTTTTCTTTATTCTTGAAATTGTCAGCTAATTCATAAATCATGTTTATTTTGATCAGCATTTACAGCATTACTTAACGTGGTTACTCAATGATTTTTAAAAAATTGATTAAAGGTACACTTTACAAGAAGTACAGATTAATTTTTATCTTCATAGTCACTTTTATGGTTAAACGACAGATTGAGGGTGAATTGAGGGTCAGATTGAGGGAATTTACAGCACTTGCAAGATGCCAGTGGTGCTCCGCTGCAGGAAAAAAACAAAAGTAACTCACGTATAAGCCTTATGATCACGTATGAGCCTTATGATCACGTATGAGCCTTATGACAACATAGTTAACATTACACTAGTTAACATAACCCGTCGAAAATTATCATCGCTGGTTCCTATCCTTCAGTTTGGAAGCAAATCCACATTTCGGTGAGAATATTTGTGTAAGTTGGTGTTTGTAGGGGAAGTTCCAGATTTGCATAGCACACCTTTAACTAATTGGACAACCTTACCCATGCTGCTTCTTGTGTGTGTGCAGATGAGCCATGCCTTGGCGACAAGTCGATTTTCTGCCAGATGGAGGTGCTTGCTCGCTACTGCTCCATCCCAGGCTACAACAAACTGTGCTGTGAGTCCTGCGGCAAGAAGGCCATGGGTGGTGCCACCGCCACCACTCCGTCACCTAACGTCGACACCGCAGTTCCAGACCCGCGCTACAGCGTCACCACCCCCACCCACTCCAGTGCCATCGCTCCGACCCCGGACTCCACTACAGCCTTTCCCATTCTTGGCAGAACCACCACGCTGGCCCCAGTGTGGACCACAAAGACAGCGGCGAGAAGACCACGTGCCACAGTGCAAGGACAGACCCCACCACCACCACCTCTAAGCCCTCAGGCAACAGCCGTCTCTCCCCTGGAAGATGGCACTAGTCCTCCCCTTTCTCCCCAGGAACCCCCCACTATTCAAAATGAATCCCAGCCCCAAACCCCATCTAGTGCTGGGCCCTCTCTACCTCTGGACCCCACTGGAGCCCCAGCCCAGTCCACTACCCCCCATCCTAGCGGAGATGTTGACAACAGCACTTTAAGCACCCAGGAGGTCAGCAAGAGGCTAAGTAGGGACGTTGTAGAGTCAGAGAAGCCTCCGACTCAAAGGACCTTTCCAGTGGAGGCCTGAGCAGCTGCTTATGTTTCAATAGTCATTGTTTTGTTTATGTTTTGTTTATGTTTGTTTGTTTGTTATTGGCTCACAGTCTCTCCATGGTTCCTGGTGAACACACTCTCTGGTCATCTCATTCTTCTTTGCCAGTGGACATAAACCTGGAATGGTTACCTCAGTTTCTATACATACATAAACACACTTACAAACACATAAACATATACACACACACACTCACCTGTCAATATTCAAATGCACATAGTCATCTACACATTTGCATAGTCACATTCCTGCACCCCAGAACCCCATCAGAGAAATCCCTATGCATCTGCATAAAATTGATCAGCCTTTTTGGCTTAAAATAACAAGTATAAGTAAACTAGAAGACAAACAACGTTTGAAAAATGGTGCTGTAACACTAGAGCAACACTTGATATTTAAAAGAACCAAAATGCAGTGACTGCATCATGACTGTTTCCATCCTTCTGTGTTGTCGTTGTGGGCCTGTTCAACTTGTATCTATCCAAGTGCATCAGAACTACTAAGTTTGCTTTGCGTTGTGAACAAACGTATTGGTGACCCCATGGACTCAGTCAGACCATGTTTATTGGAAGATGATGTCACTGTCATAGTGAATCTCCCCATGGTGCTGTGTGAAAAGCCATCCTCTGTCTTTAGTGAGATGGTCCTCACAATGCCCTAAGTCCTCACAATCCCAATATTTGTGTGTGTGTGTGCGGCAGTGTGTGTGTGTGTGTCTGTGTGTGGGTGTGTGTGTGGGGGGGGGAGTGTGTGCTGGATAAGCACACATGATATTACAAGTGCATGCACATAGCTTTTGTGGAACTCACATATGCTTTAAATGACAGCAGAAAAAAGAAAAGACAAAAACAAATAGGAAAAAAAATCTGATATTTTTTTAAACTGATATATTTTTCAAGCAAATATTGTATATAGTGTAAATTTCAAGTAGCAAATATGAAATTAACATCCAGCTGTGTAATGTAAAGTATATTTACAATTGGGAAATACAAAGACGCTGAGACATTGTCTTGTGGAATGTGGTCAATCCCGGTGTCATGGCAACAACTGTGGCATTATTTTATTCCTTTTTGCGCAGTTTAACCACCTATGTGTATTGTATAGTTCTTGTATATATTCATGAGAGCTTTAAGTGTTAATATTTATTATTTTTTTTAAAGGTAGGAAGATACATGTTAAAAAAAATGTACATGTTGAAAACAAAAGAAAAGAAACTTCAAACTCCAAATGAAAAAAAAACAAACAAAAAAAGTCCATACATAACTATCTGTGAAGCCAGGAGATTTCAAAAACGTCAGATATTTCTCGATGTTTCTCTCCGTTTTGTGTTTTCAGACATTAATGTGGACACAGTAGTTCTCATTAGAGGCAGAGTCACACAGACCAACCATAATGAATCAAGCTGACATCAGTATTCCCCTATTTATCAAATTTACACAGACTTTTTGCGAGTCGTGATTGAAATACTTTTAATTGGGTGCTGCAGCCACTCATTACAGGCATACTTAGTCTATGCAAAGAAGCTCTCTTGGAGATGCTCTCTTTGTGGATCACTGGCCTGTCAATGTCATCTCAGCAACTCCTGCGCACAGTGGAGGGGAATCTGTAGCACACATGCTAATGATGTGCTAACTGAAGATCTCCATGAATTATGAAAACATGCAAAAAATTATGAGGCTTGAAAATTCTGTTGTATTTGCAGTTACAGTTTACTAAAGAGAGATATTCACACGTCGTTGTGTGAAGTGTCTTTTTTACAGAGGGCATTGTTGAACTGAGTTTAACTTGACAATGAGAATTTTGTTGTGTGAGGCTTTGTGTGTGTCTACAGCTATCAGACCTCTGGTGAGATATGTCTGTTCTTTGGCAACATGAGAACGATCTATATGTTGTCATGGTAATTCCAACACTTCAAACATGCACTACCATTCTGTGAATTTCTGTTTTTCTTTTTCTTTATTTTTTTTAAGTTTATTCCTGTGTGTAAAAAGGCTCAGACACAGCCATGCATTTTCAGTCCTGGCACAAGTGAATTTAACATGCAAATGTGTAAAACCATGATAAATGTCAAGTGAAAAAAAAAGATTAAAGTTATGTTTTTGAAATGAAACCATAGGCTCGGATATACCATTTTGTCTGGAGATGGTTGAAAATTAAAGCTTTAATGAAAACACGCTCTCTCTAGCTTTTATTTGCCTTATGCCTTTAATATTAAATACTTTCCACATATGAGGCTCCAGAGGCTTTTAATTCCAGCCCATATGCTACCTATTCACTTTGAAGCTCTGTGTTATGGCTATCATTCCTGCCCTTCCATTTTTTACATGCCATACGACAGGTGGTTTTATGTGTCACCTGGCTGCATACTGCTCTTTATCTGACCTGCCTCTGTAACCCTGGGAAGAAGCTACTAGCCTTTTTATTCTCTTATTGCAATTAGAACAAGATTGAGCTGGCCATACCTACAGATCAAGTCTGGTACAATTGGTACAAATCTAACGACTGAGTTGTTGGTTTTTTTATGTCATAATTGGTACTTTAGCGACCATAGAACGGACCAGTCAAGATAATATCAGACATCTTTGATGCAGTCTGAATTACATCAATTAGTAAAAAGAATTGCAACATTTAAAATCTGTTTGTGTTCACATTACGACTTGTGCTGTGACCAAACACTGCAACTGCTGTTGATTACCTCTGATTATCTATTATAGTTGTGGACTTTCCACAGTCACAATCAGGGTAAATAATCGGTCGGCCTGTTCCTATATTCAGAGGATGCTAGCCTAGATTCATTGTGATCTCAGACTATGTGCTGGGTTCCTGGTTTATAGTTCAAAACACAGACTGGGTTATTCAGCATCTATGTACTCGCACATCTAACTAGACAGGAATGTTCTGAAACCCCCATTAAAAAAATAGCACAGTGCCAAGTTTGTCTTTTGGGTCTAGTTGGAGCCATGCTGAGCCTATGTCTGTGAGCGACTGGCACATATAAGGCAAGGACTCCCACAGATGGTTGGCATTCGGAGACTAGTCTTGATATGACAGGTGCCACCTCGCAGTGTGTTTCATCACAGCAGAGAGGGGCATCCTGCCTGCAGTTGTGGTGGCTGAGGGATGTGTTGGAGGGGGGTCTCCCTGGGGGAGAGGACTAGAGTCTACAGCGCCGCTCTGATGCCCGCCATGCCGAAGTGCCAGTTGTCTCCCAGCTCCGCGTTGACACTGCGCCGCCTCTCCTGGCGCGGTGGCACCACGGACCCCTGGGCCAGATGTTGCCGCAGGTACCTGGTGAAATCCGCCTGTGCTCGAGGTAATGCTTGATTGACAAGTGACTTTGGCAGCCAGCCCTGCAAAGAGCAAACAGCATAGCAGAATAGCAGCAAGAAGCCTGTCAGACACAGGAATGTGACATGATGTTGACACATACAGTGTCTCAGAGATGCCAAAAAAGGTGGACCTGAGATGCAACATGGGGGAAATAAAGAGAAATGAACTAACAAGGTCTTGACTTTATTTTTAAATAGCGTGTTTAAATATCAGATTCCCCATTATGGGCCATTATGTTGGCTGGGATGGCTGAATTTTAAACTGAAATGTCCCACCATGAGTGGTGAATTGTGTTTCTAGTGGATCTATGCACCATTTGCCAAAACCCTCAGATGCATTTCCATGTATAAATTCAGATGCTGAATGCTTTCATCTGACCAAAGCACAAACACCCCGCCACACACACACACACACACACACACACACACACACACACACACACACACACACACACACACACACACACACGCACGCACGCACACGCACGCACGCACGCACGCACGCACACACACACACACACACACACACACACACACACACACACACACACACACACACACACACACACACACACACACACACAAAGGCCTTATCAGTGCTCTCTGGCAATCATGCCAAATGTCCTTGGCAACTTTAGTCCCTGGACTTTACTAAGGGAGGGGGGCAGAGATCCACAGATGTAACTTGAACTACAGAGCTCTGCAGCAGTCAGCAGAGTTCCCTGATCTATTCCACGTCTGTCACCACACACTGAATATATCCAGGAACAAGCTGAACATATCCTTTTTAATACAATTCATAATTTTTTCAAATGTTCAACGCTATTTGAGATTTAAAGTGACCACCATGAAAGGGAGCTACACATATCCCAGAGCATGCTGTACAAATTCTTTGATCCCTGCTGAAACGTCAGGGTCTTCATTTGTTTGTGCAAAATGCTTATTAAAATGTATGTATGCTTAGTTGCCAGGGTCAGCCCAGGCAAATCTATAAGCTCTTGAATTTGCTCATCACAACATTTATGTTCTTTGAAACTGAGCAAACGATCCTATGCACAACCTTCTTTTAGAAGAAACATGTGCCAATTCGTTGTGCTGCTGGAAGCATTCTGTAAGAGCTTCATACACCAAGTTCTTGTGTTAGCAAGGCTACATATGTGCTTGTTAGTGTCTGAGAACAGGGGAGCTGTCAATCATGAAATGTATGGTTTCAAACCCTTTATTTCTTCTTCAGGAAAGTAAAACGAAGAGCAGAAATTGACATAGGGTTTGTTGTGTGAACAGGAAGACAGGCATTTACCTTCACATCCATGTTGAGAAGCCACGTTAGGCGGCTCCTGCTTGTCCTACTGTCCACAGCCTCTAGGATGATACACGTTGGACCGTCTTCAGCTCTGCTTAGAAACAGTGGTGGGCAACAAAAAATATAAATTCCTCAGTTCAGGGAAATATTAATATACTGCATCCACTGTAAATCTCTAAACCTAATCAAGAACATGTTTCTCTTTGCTGCAAGACATACTGCATGTAGGCCTACCTTTATACTGCATGATCCATCATCCACTCAAAGTCAGCAAAGCAATAAATTCTCCTCTATGTTTCAATTAGATCTATCACTCATCTTTCAATCACGTCATAAGGCATATGGAGTTTTATTTTTTTCCAACGCCCACCCTCATTGCCATACCAACATTCAGTGTGTGTTTGCGGTGTGTGTGTCTCACCTGACAAAGCCACTTTGAGGAGGCAGCGACTCTAGATGGGTTGCGACTCCAGACAGATAAATCCGTGAGCCCGCTCGCCTGCAGTGTCTGACACTCAGGAAGTCCCTCTGACCAATCAAATTGCCGGCCCTCTCAGAAGACACCTCATGTGTCACCATGGTTTCTGCATTAATCCGCCGTAGGACCTGCAAAGGATGGGGAAAGCATATTTACTCATGATCATAACAGGACTAAATTCATTTCCAATCAAGCATGGTTGAGATGAATACTGAATTTGATGTTGGTGATAGAAAAGCACAAAAGATCCCCCTCAATATCTCTCAGTCAGATTCAATCAGTCATAGATTTAATTTCCGGCTTACAAGGTATTAGGCTTGTCATTCAAACAATCCTACTCACTGTAATGCCACCTACGCTAGGGTTCCATGTGTTCATTTCTTCCACTTTGACAAACAGGATGTCGTGCAGCTGCTCGGGGCTGGCCTCCAGCTCAGCTTCCAGACAGAACACCTTCTTTGCCTCAGGCAACACCTTGCTGTACACAACTGCACCATTCTCCTGCAGATAGACAGATTGCTAAGAATAAATGCAACGATAATAACAATGAAGGGATGTTTGAATGATGTTGAAATGATTGATTGTGGCAAGTTTTTACTCACACTAACACTCACACTTCAGTGCAGGTACATAAAACTATAAGGTCATGGCCTTGGAGTTATTAAAATATGAGATACAGGATTATAATGTTGTTGTTATTGTTGTTGTTGTCAATCACCTCGGAGATCTCTGTTTTCCACCCTCTTTTGTCTTCCAGGATGGCGAGGGCCTTCGTCAGTGCTTCCTGGCCTTGCTGCATTAGCGCTGCTTCCTCCTCCTCCTGTCGGCTTGGGCATCTCTCACCTGTGCAGCGCGCCTCTGGAACACACACATACACACACCTGGAGGTTAGGTGAAAGGTCAGACAGAGGCATGCCCGGAGTAGCTCTTCGGGAAAGTTGCGAGGATTCCTGATGGGCCTGTCCAGTTTCACCTCTCTTTTTGGGCAGGTTCGTAGAAGAATTAATTTTGACTTAATTTTATATTCTCCTAAAGTAGCCTAGGCTACTTGTTTATAAGAGAATTCAGCTGCAGCATCGAAGCGGCTCAGATGTGTTCTTCCATCTGAGAGAGTTTTCCCCTTCCAAATGAGTTTGTTCGGCCCATTGTGTTTTCTGGAGCGGTAGAATTAAACTCAGTAAAGTCGCTTGCCTGACTCGCCTAAGTGCATGGAGATTCACATCTATTCATTTCTCCAATTGCTCACACAGATAGTATTCAGATATCACAGAAAACTGTGATCTGAGCTTTCCAATCATGCCAGTCATTCGTTTATGTGAGAAACGGTTCACGAGTCAGTTAACTATGAGTATACATTACAATTAATGATAATCAATTAATTAATAATTAATCACAAGCAATTTTTGGAAATCCTATTTTCATGTGCATTGTTTTTTTGTTTGTTTTGTTTTGTTTTGTTTTGTGTGTGTGTGTGTGTGTCTGGCCCATTCTTACGAAGAATTTGATCTTAAAACCCCTTTCAGCAGTTTTCAAGAAGATTTGTATTCACCAATAAAGCATTTTTAAATAGGACCTTAAGAACAAATTTAAGAAAACCTCTAGGAAGATATTGGTGAATAAGGCCCCATGTGAAGTATCCAGACATGGGGAGCGCAAAGGGAAGCACAACTCACCACAGGTCGCCGGCTGCCACAGTGATGGCAAGGTAAGTGGCCACCAGCGCGAGGACCCGACCTGGATGCCTCTCTGATGTTGAGCCAGCTCCTGTCCAATTGCTGCAATGGTAAGATGCTGCAATCCTGTAACCAAGAGAAATCAACAAACACCATAGTCTTTTACTTTTTCCCGTTTACAAATAGGAGATCAAAACAGATGCACAGCTATAAATAAATGCCTCACTGAAAACACATCAACTCCAAGATTGCTTAAGCAACAGCATTTGATGCTAAGTGTTCGTGAGTGTATGGCACACAAGCTGTAGCACATGCTTAGCTTCTTCGTGCTGTATGATAAAAAAAACCCTACACACACCCTCTTGGCAGTTCAATCTGGAACTGTAAAACACATTCTTTCCACAAATTCACACAAACCACCAAACTCAAAACACGGTCCAGTCAAAAGTCTCACAAATGGATCCCTCGGTCGGTGCATACAGGGTGTGTCAGCGTCTGTTTTTACCTGCCATGCCTTTAGAGTAGGGGTGGGCAATTCCACAAGTGAGCTTCATCAGAGCAGGCAACATGGCTGCAGGGCGCAGAGGCATCGAGGTGGCGAGCAGATGCCCCCAGCGCTGCAGCTTTATAGCGCCGCTGTGAAGGACGGTGTGAAGGAGATAAGGGCTCAGGGCGCCAGATGGGCATGGGCCGAGGACCCACTCCCAAGGTCCCCTCCCAGGGAGGAATTGTGGTCACATGAAGCAGAGAAAAGGAGAAAGAAAAACTGAGAGAGAGAAAGAGAGAGTGAGAGGAAAAGAATAAGATAGAGAGATTGTGTTAGATGGGGTAGTGGTTGGGGTAAGGGTTAGATGGGGGAAGGGTTTGGGGTTAGGTTTAGATGGGGGAAGGAGTTAGGGTTAGGGTTAGATGGGGTTGGGGTTAGGTTTAGATGGTAAAGAGCTGGAATGTCATTTTTGTGATTTTAAGGTTGCTATTGTCATTATAACCATTAGCAGATATGTTGACTTTTTATAATTACAATTTTCAATTAGCAGTGTGGTTATCTATTTCTAAAGTCATTTCTAAAAATGTGTCTGCTGATTACAATAAACAAGTTCTTAAATAAACAATACAATAAATAAGTTCTTTAAAGTATCCTACAAATATGATGACTGTGGGGATGATATAAAACGACTATGCATGAGCACACACAGAGACACTGGGGAAAAAAATGGAAAACACTTGCTAATATGCTCTGTTTAAATCTCCAGATGATAGATTAATAAAATGTTTTTTTTATATTAATGGTTAATTTATATTAGCACACACAGATCCACCATTAACAAGCTGGTTATTAATATGCAAATTAATAACATACTAGCCATCTGTTAGTCACTACCAATCACTTATTAATACCTTCTTCTGCATGACTTTATTCTACCCATAATAGACCATTAATTACATTTTTCCAATATTAACTCCTAATTACTGTTTATTCACAGATAGTAAGTTAGTTGTTGTATATGCATTTTTATGATTTTAATATGCTTTGGTTAGTGTGAGGCTTATAAGATGGTAGTACAACAGGAGCTATTATTCTCTTCAGTAATACTGAGAAAAGATGGTCTATTCATAGGAACAAAACCCAAAGCTACAAGTTCTAATCTTGTCCAAACAAGTCCTAATTACATTTTTTTTGATTGAGAATAATTGTTCCTGAGAATACCTGTTCCTGTTGTACAAACACCTTATAAGCCCCTAACTGAGCAAAGCATGTTAATATCATAATTCATATACAACAACTAACTTACTATGAATAAGCTGTAATTAGGAAGTAATACTGGCGAATTTCTTAGTTAATAGCCTATTATGGGTAGAATACGCTCATGTAGAATAAGGTATTAATAAGTGATGTGTAATGACTAAAAAATGATTAGTATGTTATTAATTTGCATGTTGATAAGCAGCTTGTTAATGTCGGATCTGTGTGTACTAATATAAAGTGTTACCAATAGTATTTGTAAAATAAATTCACTTGCAATACACCAGCAGCCTTGTGGAGAAACAGAAAACTCATTAATGGGTCACATGTAGTGAAGGCTACTATCCCCCTGTTTTTAGCGTGCATCATTTTAAACCATACTGGCATCATTATGGTGCTGCAGGGCTGTTTGCTGGACCAAAACAGGCATCATACTTCACTAATGGCTTGCTAGCCCTATGGGGAATACATGCAATTGATTCCCAGAGCCCCTTATATCTGAACCAACAGACAACCTAATCTTACAAGTACACTTGCAAGTGCACTATAAAATACATTCTTCTTTTATTTTTTTATTTTTTAAAACTCTGTGTGCTGTGTAAGGAGGAAGTTAGGTTCAGGCTGCATTGCAATCACAGAGGCAATCAGACACAATAGGAGACTACGCATGATGTGTGTTCTGTGCGTCACAGATCTCATCTTGAGGGTTAGATGCTGGACAACAGTGTGTTCTGGCCCATTGTGTGAGTTGCAAATGCCAAAAAGGGCACTTACCTCCCCTACTGGGCCTCAGATCTGTGGGTTCAGTCTATTATGGATGCCACTTTGGCTTACAACCTGTCCAAAGCGAGAAGTCTGTGCACCATTGTAGACTGAGTGACAATGGAAAATAAATGGTATTTCAGTGGAAGATAGATACCTTCATTTTTTTCACTTGGCTGTCATAATGGCCATTTCTAGCAGCTGAATGGGCAGGCAAAGAAAGTTAGTATAGGGCTTATAAGGCAGTTGCACAACAGAAACAGTTATTATTCTTCAATAATATTTAGAAAATATGTTTTTTTATATATTTATGTAATTATATATTTTTGATTGAGAATAACTGTTCCTGATGCACTACCACCTTACAAGCCCCTTACTAAGCAAAGCATATTGATGTAATTAATATAATTCATATACAACAATAATTCATCAACAACTACCTTACTTACTATGAATAAGCAGTAGTAATTAGGAGTTTATATCAGAGAAATGTTAGTTAATGGTCTACTATGGGTAGAATAAGCTCATGCAGAATAAGGTATTAATAAGTGACTTGTAATGACTATATTACTAATTTGCATGTTAATAAGCTGCTAGTTAATGGTGAATATGTGTGCCCTAATCTAAAGTGTTACCAAAACTTCTAAAAGGATGGAAGGGATGGAAAACAGAATAATTTCTCATTGGCAAAACCATGAGGTGAAAGTATCAGCATTCTGTGTTACTGTGTTCAGTACTAATGATCTTCAGTCGTCACAGCATTCTATGAAAAGAAAAATCTTAACCTTATGGGTGGGAGGGCAGCGCATATGTACACACACACATGCTCACCCACACTCACACACACACGCACACGTAGACACACACACATATTCTCACAAACACACACACACAAATGCTCACACACACATGTACACACAGACAAACATATACTCACACACACAAATCAACTTCATTGCTGTCATTACAGGGACATTCTTGCGATGATGATGATGATGATGACCACATCCTGAGACATTCTGTTTAAATGTGAACGTGTGGTGATTGATATGATTTGCCTTTGTTCGCCCTCTGTTCTCTCTCCATTCAGCCATTCAGCTGGACATGATCTGATTTGTGACTGAATGGACAGGTCCGGATCCGGAAGTGGTACAAATGAGATGGCCTTAAGTACCTTATAAAGTTAGATGCATATGGAACGCTATAATAACATGCACTTTGACTTGAGACACTGTGATGATAAAATTGTAATGATAGAACACATACAAACAAAAAGACTAGAAAAGCACTCAGAGAGCACAGACCTCCTCCAAGGCAATATAGGTTTACTGACCCAATATAAATTCCAGACAGTGTTACAGGTCACCACCAAGCAGCTGAATGGGCAGGCAAAGAAAACAAACTTTTGGTAACACGTTAGATTAAGGTACACATATTCACCATTAACTAGCAGTTTATTAACATGCAAATTAGTAAGATACTAGCCATTTGTTAGGCATTACAAGTCATTTGTTAATATCTTATTCTACATGAGCTTATTTTACCCCAGATCACCACCAAAATTTAGTCATGTGTTCCTTGTTATCTGAAAGTTTAATCCAAATCTGTGCAGTACTTTTCGAGATATCTCAGACAGACAGACAAAACAGACAAAAGCCGGTGAAAACATAACCTTCTTGGCAAAGGCATTAAAACAAAAATTGACTGACTGGTAGATAGAAAAGGCTGAATGACCTCAGCAACCACTAAACGGGCTGTTAGGCCGATTTGAATGAATATGATACAATTACGACAATGTGATGCAATTTCACCACCATACAACTCCAGGCCATTATGTAAGATTACACAACTCAAAAGGATGATACACCACAGGCATCCTGAAAGTCTTTTTGTTGGTGGTGCTTTTTATTAGTTATTTAGAGAGGAAGTACAAAAAAGAACAATGATAGAACATGATAAAACTCTAGTTCTCATAAAAATCTAGTTCAGAAGGAGAGTTGCTTAGTTTAAAACATTGGACTTCACTCACCAATATCTTCCTAAAAGTGGTTCTTGAAATTTCATTTACATTGAAAGATATAAATCCTGTCATATTCTACAAATGCAGAGTTGAATTATTTTTGCACAAATAGCTCACTGTAAGTGCTCTTGAGTGTTCATAGATTTGGTTTTAGCTATAAATCAACAACAGTGAATGCAATACCTTCTTTATAACTGCAGAAGTGGGGTTGAAGAGCGAATTTCTTAATGAGAATTATGGTAAATAAGGCCCATTGTTTCTGCTTCATGTCAATATCATGTGCAAATCAACCCATGTCCCTGTTGTATTCCTATCGGAAGAGGAAGAAGAAAATTTGATGCATCGACAACAAGTGAAGCAGCAGCTAACGCTAACTGCTAGCAGCTAACGCTAGCTGATGAGGGCAAGGAAACTCAGTTTAAGTTTCAGTTGTCTATGTCCTTTTCAGCAAGTGCTAGTGTTAGATAGTGTCTGTCTATGTTATACCAACATATTCCTTGTTCCTTTTCCTACTGACAGCACTCAGTGAGCTCAGTCAACAGGGCTATGGGGTGCTTTTCACCAGACTTTTCCTTTAATCTACAACATACTTTAAAACCCTTTAGTTTCACTGTTCTCATCATAGAGAATGTTATCCCCTGACATCCCTGCAGCTGACACAGCCTTTCAAAAGGACATCCTAAGACTTCTCAAATATCACAGATATAGAAGAAGGCCTTTGACCAGCCATCATAATCACATCCCTGTAATTAGAAGGCTCTCTGCCAACACTGTCAAACTCACTGCGACACCAAAGCAATATTTCAAAAGGTAAACTTCCCCCTTCCGCGCAAATAGCACGTTAGCGTTGTTGGAAATGCCTCTTAGAGAGGCTCTGCACAAGAGGCCAGGGAGAACACATTACAGTCACATTAGATTCTTGAAGGTTGACTGCCAAAAAATGACACCTCTATCAACTGGGGATGAAAATTAATTATTTATAGTTTTCATCTTTCATTCAAGATGGAGAGAGAGAGAGAGAGAGAGGGAGAGAGAGAGTGTGTATGTGAAGGGGGCATATTAAGTACTCTTTTTTTCCTTAACCATAATCTTTCAAGATTCATACAAAAGCCATATGTTACTTGCCAATGTACAAATATGCTGAAATGATAATTATTAGGATGTAAGCCTAATAACAGGCTTACAGGCGTACAGTTTTTTTTTTCAATCGCTAACAAGCAGTAACCTATACTAAAAATACTTTTTCTAAAATTTTAACACCTACCTACACACCTACACCTACCTACACACAATTATATATAATTATATTATATATATATATCATAATTTTCTTATAAAAAGTACATTTTGTTAACAAAAAACACTAAGTCTACATTTCAAAATGCTAAAAACTTTCTATACACACACTGACACCACCAAAACACAGACAGTCTGGCTCAAAGTCAAGTAATTCTACCTAAAACTGTGTGTTGTCTTGTGTCTTGTGTGTGTTGACATGTAGTCAGGCATAGTTCACTAACACTAACTAACCTACAGTTCTTTCCAACTGCTAACATGCTTTTGTCCAGTCTCTAATCACTTTTTCGTTCAAAACTCAAGGTACACCAAACCATCATTCTGTTATCAGCACCTGTCAACTTCCCAACTTCCCGGTTCCCGGTTTGTCAATGTTTCCTTTTTTTAACAGTAATTATCTGTTCAGTGTTCTTTCAAAAATAATCATCTATGTAAGCACTGTGCTACTATTGTTGCCAACCTTGGGTTTTGTACCGCATGTAAAGAAAATGTAAACATTATAGAAATGCATTCATTGAATGTCTATAGTGTGAAAAGAGCTATGTCAACTGTATGGCTGCAAGCGACAGTGTGCTAATTGTATTTAGAGTTTTAAAAATGAGCCTAAAGGGTGGACAAAATCTTGTAAGAAATTGGAAAAAAACTGTAATAGTACTGTCAGTTTATTTGACAGCATACAGTCCTTTCCTTTCACTCCACATCCCCCGCAGTTCCACCTCTTCCATCTCACCACACACACACAAGGACACACTTGCACATACACACACACCCACACACTGACAGAAATACACACACATATTAGAACACACTTGCAAATACACACGCACAAACACACACATTGCTCGAAATAATTCAGATGAAGACACAAACATGATTGTGCCATGGACACAAAAACAAAAGCAGCTCTGTAGATTAAGTTTCGAGATTGCAATTGGGTAAAAAATAGAAATACATTACACTATTGCATTGCTGTTGAGGCTGACCCAGCAATGTCAAGGAGAACCAGGGAACATTATAATATGTATGAGAATGTTAATTTTTTGATATATATATATATATATATATATATATATATATATATATACATACATGTCTATCAGTTCTCAGCCATCATTCAGAGCTCTACAGTTTTTCGTGATTGCTATGAAGCACTTTTTTTTAGAAATGCGTTATCCTCACTTTCTTAGCACAGAAAGAAGGAAAGAAGTTAGAAACCAACACTTCCAATTTCCAACTTCCACTTCCGTTTTCATTGGTTTCACACAATTTTCACATAGTTTTTCAAAACATTTAACAAAGCTTTCATAGAAAGTTCCACAACTCCATTGAATGTATAGCTTGAACAACTGGAAAGAATGTATTCACAACCAATAAGATATTGTCTGCAGACATATGAATTACTAATATCACTGTGTAAATCTCCTTCATAATTCTTCAATCCACAGTTATTGTTCATGCACTACCTTTGCTGTTTGCTATTGCTTCAGTATTGTACGGTATATTTCCTAGGTGCTTACAGTATTCTCTCTACTAAACCACTTTAAACTCAAATGCCAAGTCAACCATCTTAACTGATCAAAACGAGTAATATCAGCTCAGCTCCGATAAGGTTTGTGAGCATGTGTTTCCTTTCACAGCCTAGCCTTATCTTATAAGTGAGGGCTGCAGTTTTATTGAGGCATCTTGCAGAGAGGGATGAGCACAAGTGTCTGTTTCTAGTGCCCCTGGTCTTTCAGTGGAGGTGGGGAGGGGGGGCTGAATTCTTGCAGACATGCAGAGAACATTCCAGTGGATGGGTGGCTCTTATCATTGCATGCCAACAGGTGGCCTTGTGCAGGGAGTGCGAGTGACGTAAACACTGAACTTCACCTGCTGACCATGCCTCTTGTCCAGCTTCATGGAGCACACGTGCACACACACACACACACACATACAAACACACACACACACACACACACACATGTGCTTACAATCCCACACATACAGTACAGTATACACACACACATGGTTGCATGCAAACAAACAAACACACACACACGCACACACAAACATACACACACACAGCTTGCACTGAAGTAGTTATGGTGGAATGCTCATAGAAGCTACATAAGAAAGCTTGAAAGATTGTGCTTATTCTTCTGATTTTTTATTTGAACAGACTTGGACATCAAAGCTACTTTCAAAGCACAGGGTGTTCTCTGACTGTAATTTATTTTACAGTTTCTATTGATTGCTTAATGAAACAGGGATCCACTTTATCCTCATCTTCCCTTCCTTAGCACAGCAGAACCCAGCACTTCCAATTGTGTTATCCCGTTTTCTTTGGTTTCACACATTTTTCACACTACTTTCAAGTTCCCAAACCATTAAATTACTAGCTTGAACAACTGGAAAGCATCTATTCACAGCCAAAATGATATTATCTGCATAGACCAGAATTTCTTATGCCTGTGTAAATCCTCATCTTCAATCCACAGTCATTCTTCATGCATATAAAATACAACCTTTGCTGTTTGCTATTTGCAAAGTTTTAAAAGTTTCGTCACCGTTAGAGGCTTTTGCAAACAAAATGTGTGATTTTGTGCAGAGTGCCTCTGTTTAGGCCTTTGTGTTAACTGTTTTGAAAATGTGGATTCTGAAGTGATGACTGCATCAAAGCAATCAAGAAAAACTCTTATTATTATTATTTAAGGGGAACAACCAATCAGAAGCAATACCCACCTAGAAATGATGGGATGTATTGGCACCTATCTTTCTTATTGTTGATTACTATTGTACCATTGGCAAGGACCAGGCGATTGGAGAAGTTATTTCTTTATTCACCAAGTATTATTTTGCATATAAATGGGTGCTCATAAGAAAAGAAAGACAACAAGGAAAAAAATAACAGCTCACATTTGGTCAAAGGACACAGAGGGAGAGGAAAGAATGTACCACGCGTTTACTTTCATACACACTCAAGGTCAGATCAACGGTCACTACCAATTAATACGCAAACCCGGTTGCATCCAATTTTAGAGAGCAGTAATGAGATGAGATGTGATTTCAGTTATTGTTGGTTTCCAGAAGAGTGGAAATACAGTATGCTTAAAGGTAAAATCCAGCCAGCCTCAACAGATGGCTCTGTTAATTGAGCTCCCTAAATGTCTTGTTCGGGGGTTGGGGATTTTCGGATGTTTCTAAAGGCCTGGCACAGACATGGGGCCTCAGAGAACAATTTAATGTTTTGGGGAGGAGGGGGATTATTTCTAAAGGCTAAAGCCACATACAAAAGCTGCCCCTTATATTAAAATTCCTGCTGTATGGGTCTGCATGCTGGAGCATAACTCAGGCTAGCTTCAACACAAATTGTGTTGGGTTGTTTTAATACAAGGAACATTTAAAGACCACAAACAACAGAGCTACATGTTGAAGTTGGCCAAATTTCTCCTTTAATTGAATGTTGCCACAACCTTACAATACATTGTGTATGTTGGACAAACTCCATTGTGCAGTTCTCACACTGGGAACACACAAACAAATTAAACTGGAATAAAACCAGCATTTGTTGTGAGGGGAACAAGAAAGAGCCTCATGCGTGCTGGATTCCTGGTTGCTGGATGCCTGGATCAAGCACGGTCTGATATTGTAACTCTGTGGCAGGCATACTCGTACTTCAAAGAATTATGTTCTTCTGTGCCTTGCCTTCTCATACACAGATTCTTCTTTCATCACAGCAGGGTAACTAACTTGTTCTGTTTGCCTTTTTTTGTTTTGCTGACTACTAACAATGGAACAGAATGCAGCCGTGGTGACAGTCACAATGGCAACTACAAGCAGTGCAACAGCGTGAACCAAAGATTCTAGAGTAGAGCGTTCTAGAGTCTTTGGCGTCAACATTCATGTAAAAGACTCTCAGAGGTATAGCTTTTAAACAAACATTACTGGTTTATTCCAACAAATAATAATGCATGAAATTCTGGTGCTTGAGCAATTTACAGTAATAGCTAGCTTATTTGATCTGAATAAAAGAATCAGATCTAATTTTGAACTGGACAATAGAATCTGTAGCCTATGTTAATGACCTCATGTGACATCAAAGACCTAATTAGTCAAGGTTTGAAAATTACTTTTTTTAGAGTAAGATAATTATAATCTGCAGCCATTGAATAACATAATTGTTCCATCTATTTCTCTGATTGCAGAGATATCTGATTGTTCGTTGGCAGGCCTACATGTGTAGATAGGACTGGTAGGCAATATCATAAAGAAGAAAGAACAATAATGTAAAGGTCCTTTCAGTCTGATAAAGAGCATAAAGACTCAAGAGTTTGAAAGCACAAAAGACGAGAAAAATAAGAAAAGAAAAAAGGGAGCCACAGTAGCAGATATTCTCTTCTTTTTTAAAAGCACCTGCAACAAATTACATCTAGCCTGGTAATAAAGCCAGACCCTCATTCTACACTTCCGTTTTCGGACAGAGGGTCTGGACATTCGGTAGTAAGATTCAATTGCTTGTTTGAGGTGTTTAAGTTTACATTTTTTTTTTCAATTGCTAACAAGCATTAACCTATACTTAAAATACCTTTTCTAAACTCTAAACACAACAAAACAACTACATCACACAATTAGTCAAACAGTTCTTATCAAAAGTGATTGAAAAAAATTGAAAAACATTAGATCAGCCCCTGACTGATAGCTTGCCTTGACTGATAGCATTCTAGCTCTGCATTCACAACGCCTCCCTCTGTCCGCTGATTGGACAGATTAAAATGCCTCCTGAGACAACAAGCTCAATGGGATCAAATCCGGACTATCACTGTAGGGAGATGACAATCAAGCGGAAGTGCTAGGAAGGCACGGCCAGGCTAAATTAGATCCTAAATAGATTTAAAATCAATAAGAATAAATGTCAATTTAACACATCATGACTGACATGTATAGGCCTGTGAGTGGAAAACTAGCAAATATTAGGGGTGATTATTGATTAAACAGCTCATATGCCAACAACACATACATCAAGACTTGCTCTCATGATGTGTTTTGACAAAACTATTTGAACATCCTGATGTGTGATTGCCTTAATTTGATAGAGGGACACCACCAGCTATCAGCCACTGTATTGAGGCAGAAGCATTAGTGAGGTTTACAGAGATAGGATGCAACAAATTACTTAATGAACTAAAATCATTAAAGTCATTTGCATCATTTGCAAAAAAAACAATGATAACCTATAACATTCCCCTGACATTAAGATAATAAATATAGCTGACATTTAAAAGGGGATTGACTCTGGTGTGGCAGTAGCCAGTTATATACAGGCTCTCTCTCATTACAGGCAAGGCTAATTCCAGTCATTCCCTAAAGATTGCGGTGGGATTCACTTCATCCTGACTGACACCATGGCTCTGTCGTTACTTGCAATATGTTTCACTGCAAGCACTTAAGATGATTCATGCAGTGTTCCCAGAGCCATAGATCTTTCTTTGTCTAACCCAAAGACATAATGCCATCACTTGGTGTCCTGGTGAGGCTGTCAGCAACAGATTATTAAACTCATACAAACTGGGCCTAATAGGTTCCTGTCATGTCATTTAATTACACACAGCATCACACACAGTAGAGTCTTTAGTGACAGCATTTAACAATGGCAGACTTGTCCTACTTTAACTACACCCATTGTTCCATTGTAGCTTTAATGACTATTGTCATATTTTTTTTGCTAACATACTGACATTTTGACCTACAAATGAAATATTGACAACCTAGCAACTGACATTACTTTGAAACCATTGCAGTCCAAGAATGGGTTTCTAAAGGGCAAATCCCTTAACTGCAACATAATGATGACAGCTTAACCAAAACTATTTGTGATTAAGAAAAGTGATGCATTTTAGTCAAATCGGTCCTGACTACTGAATGAAAACATATATTCGCAGCACAGACTGTATGTCAGCATTGCTGTGACTTTGTGAGGGAGGTATCTGCAGACACCGGTGCGTGGATCTGTAGGACCTCAGCCTTGCCAATCCTCTCTGAAAGAGAAACAATGAGCTCATATAGAGCTGTCTCAAAGCACTAACATAGATGAAAAATAGGCCTAATGATATTCTTTAACTGGAATGCATGGGATTTCAGGCTTCTCAGCAATTGTGGTTTGCTTCTTGCCATGACCTCTGAGACTGCTCTGAATAAGACATGCAGCACAGGTTGGGTCACGACAATCATGACAGCTGGTTTGGTGTGGGAAAATATACACACATGAAGAGCAGTGACCATGTGCTAAAAATGTACTTGACTCCTATGCACTGCTTGTAAGCTAATTTTTATCATCTGTGCTATAATTACTGGGCAACATGATGTCCCAAAATAGGCATTTGCAAACTCATTCACTTGCAAGATGTTGTGAAATGCAACTCTTGACAGCAAGCCATTGAAATGCAGTAATTACCTGGTGTGTCTTCTCCTGACTCCAGCATCTTACATGAACTACGATGAACACACGCACACACACACACACACACACACACACACACAGAAAACAACTCATCAAACAAAAAGACCTTATCAAACACAACTTAATGTTTCTAGTTCCTGACGAACATTGTCATTCTCTATCAATTTCAGGGCTATTCTGCAAATGACAGCCAATCAACTATAATTTTATAATAATAACTTTATATATCACATTCAACAGCATGAGGTGGAACTAGCTTCGTTACTGATCAGTGTAGACGCTCATACCATTATAGTAACAGATGCACTTAGAATTATCATCCTTGGAATGAATGTCTCTTCACTTACAGAATAACAATTAGTGCAAATCACTCTCTGGTTAGCTGTGGTAAATTGCTGAGATTACACAGGTGGCAATGGTAAAGCGTACATTAAACTGACTTTGAATTAAGCTAAGTATTACGTTCTGAAAGTCCAATACTTAGATCTCCTGCCGGTAGTGTAAGACTTGCGGTACCCAAGCTAACAAATTTCTGGTCCCCAGAATGTTCCAGTAGCATTACTTTTTGGTTGTGGGAATGTTATGTGTTTTTTGTAGCTGGATGGTTGACATGGAAAGTTTTCCATGTCAGCTTTTGGTTGCATGTTCAGCTCCCACAACACTCCCCTAACATTACCTTCCTCGCAACCTTCAGACACCCACTCTGCTTTCCGAACTATATTGAACAATCTACTGCTTGTCACTGGCCAGTCTAATCCTTGTCTTAGAGTGTACCCACTAGCACTGGTCATGCACCTCTCTGTCACTTATCATCATGTTCATTACTTAAAAGTTGAAAATATTTCCATGATGCCTCATGCCGTTACCGTGACTTTGTGTGCTGTGTTAACCGGCGGTCCAGGGGAGGTGAGCGTGGGGGAAGCAGAGATGAACTCGACCCGTCGACTCCACTCCGGGATAGTACATACGGTTGGCTAGGAAACGAGGCGTCAGTCATCGCCTGCTGCAACAGACCCATCACTAGGTCTTTCTCTAAGAGGTTGGAGAGATTAATGTCAGTTCTTACAGTGACACACACATACACTAATACACATGCACATGGGTCCATATACACATACTGTACATGAGTCCACATACACATACTGTACATGCATTGACAAATGCAGAAAGACCAGCATACTGGTACAAAAGAAAAACACAAACACACATACACATTCACACATATGAACATGCATACCCATGGGAAGACATTTGGACAATTGCACAGGGTTCAGGATAACTTCTACAGTATGTGTTGACTAGGAACACAGTGTCATCATTACATATGTCAGTTGACTTGCAGAGGCTCATACAATTTATGCAGGGCAATGCAAAATCGGCATTGTTCATTTTTGAACACTATGTAGTTTACTCAAGCTCTTTCATGTGGTAATAATACTGATGATAGGATGTACTGACAGGTAAATAAGGAATACACATAAAATCTCAGCTGGGATTTTCATATGTCACATCTGCAAGACTGGCATGCACATATTTATTTGTGTATAGATTCATCTTCTGTCAATCACACATAGGGAATAAAATGGCTTCAACGAAAACCACGATGAAAAGTGCTTATAGTTTCTTCCAGAGAATAATATGATGCAACCATGATCATAATGGCTTTAAAAACATCCATCCATCTACTGCCATCACAAGACTTGCATATTATTTGCACAAGACTTGCATCATTTTAGCAAATTCATCTCAAACCAGGATTTACTCTATCAAGTTCTGAGAAAAGCTCCCTCCTAAGTCCCAAAAATGTAAACCGCTTGTGTGACAGCTGACAGTGTGTGTGTGTGTGTGTGCAGGCCCCAGGCATCTACTCTTTCGCAGCCTTCCCAAACTATAACCGTAGATTCATTTCAGTGATGTTTTGAGCTCCTGTGGGCAGTCCAAAGTGTGTGTCAGTCAGAGAAGGTGACTGGAATGACTCTGACAAAGGTGACTGATTGAACCAAGCACACACCCCTGTCACCTCACACCTCACATTTCAGTCCAGGCTTACTCTCTCTCTCTCTCGCTCATATACACACAAACAAACACACACACACACAGACACACACACACACAAAAACACACACACATACACACACACAAACACATACACACACACACACACAAACACACAGACACACGCACAAACACATATACACACACACACACACACACACAAACACAGACACATGCACAAACACATACACACACACACACACACACAAACACATACACACCAGAATAAAAACACACACACTCACCTCACTATTCTGTCCTGCCTTACCGTCTCTCTCTTATTCTCATTCTCTCTCTCTCTCACACACACACACACACACACACAAACACACATACACACCAGAATAAAAACACACACACACTTACCTCACTATTCTGTCCCGTCTTACTGTCTCTCCTTATTCTCGTTCTCTCTCTCTCTCTCTCTCTCTCACACACACACACACATACACACCAGAATAAAAACACACACACACTTACTTCACTATTCTGTCCCGTCTTACTTTCTCTCCTTATTCTCATTCTCTCTCTCTCTCTCTCTCTCACACACACACACACACACACAAACACACATACACACCAGAATAAAAACACACAGACACTTACCTCACTATTCTGTCCCGTCTTACTGTCTCTCCTTATTCTCGTTCTCTCTCTCTCTCTCTCTATCTCTCTCTCTCACACACACACACACACAAACACCAAAAAATAACTGTTGTATCGATCACTGAACTGTTGTTCCTGTCACTACACCTTTCTGTCCGGCAAACAGGAGCCACTGCTGCAGCAGGTGGAGAGAGTCAGTCTGCAGTATCTGACAGAGCAGCTCCAGGACCTGTCAGAAAGAAATGGACAAATGACACCTTTCATCTGCCAACACTAATGATGGGCTTTCTCTCTCTCCCTCCCTCCGTCCCTCCCTCACACACACACACACACACACACACACACACACACACACACACACACATATACACATAGACAATGAATTCCTTCTCTCTCTATCAGGCACACACACACACACACAAAATTAAATCTGTCATTCCCCTAAATCTGTCATTCCTACAAAGTATTGAACACACAATACACACAAAGTACACACAAACATCCAGACCTGTCATCCACACACACACACAGACAGACAGACAATGAATTCCTTCTCTCTCTATACACTCTCAGCACACACACACACACACACACACACACACACACACACACACACAATCAAATTTGTCATTACCCTGCTCATCCTGTTCTACTCAAGCAATGCAGTTCCTCCCAATATGCCAATTTGTCATTGCTTGTTTTGGCCTCTCTGTCCCAGTGGAAATGCCACAGAGTACAGCTCACCCTACACGCTCCGCAGGAGAGCAAGGACACAAGTAACAAGAAATCGATGGCCTCCCGCATACAGCACATCACTATTGGTTTAAGGCGCCTGTGTCTGTACAATAGGTTCAAAATACCTCTCCAATGCCAGGCATTTTATTTCGGGATGCTTGGGGGGAAAAACTGTATATCTAAAAATAAAACCCATAAAAGAAAAACTTCAGAGACTAGAGTCAAAATGAGATCTTATTTGTTAAATACAAAATGTCTGTTGCTCTCGTAAAGTAAATATGCATTCAGCAACTGTGTTGTCATTCTACAATGCAAAATTATCATAAATGGTGGGTTGCATGCTACATTATGTAAAATAGATGTAAAAGATTGCAAGTCTAATCTCTGCTAAGAAATCCACTATATTACCTTGATTCCTATCCATCTCTGAATCAGTACCCATATTTATGAGCACCTGTAACTCAACACTATATAATGAATCAGACAAGTAGCACAGATGCATACTGTGCATAAAACATTTCTGCCTGATTGTATGTCTACAACCAGCATATCAAAGATCACATAAGGAGCAATCAGTGCCTAATACTACACTAAATATTGCAGCTGTGAAATGCATATATCTATCAATTCACTGCAATACATGCAGAATACCCCTTGATTGCTGCCTCTGTATTCCACACTTACAATTGCATACAAGATCAGTTCAAGGACAATGTCAGTTGGTGATCCGGCCTACATAATGCTGCCTCATCAGTACTGATTTACACTTAGGAAACCTCCAGAAGACATATATAAACGTCACCTCATATTCTGATTGCCTCTGATTCATTTAATGACAAACTGCGCTACAAAAGACAAATCATGATTTTGTCATTATGTTATGTTTACTGTAGGTTGCTTTGCAGATTTTGTCCTTTTTATTATTATTATTTATGCATTCAGCGGATGCATTTATCCATAGCGACTTACTACTCCACTAGAGAAACGTAAGGTTAAGTGCTTTGCACAAGGTCACAATGGTGGCGGAAGTTTTTTATGGTATGCTGAATACTCAGTGCATTAAAAATTCACTGAGAATTCACTGTTATTTACCTTCTTTCCTAAAAGAATATGTCAGCTATAGTTACAAAGAGAGATTATGCACAGATAATAAAACTTCTATTATAAATAGATATTGACATATTATTATTATTACATAATTGCAATATTCTGATTAGTTCAACTACTAGGCGTCGTGGAGCATGATGTGCTGCACATCACCTCATAGCAAGCAATCAGTCCTCATTGGATTTCTGACCCTGCCATTGCAAGGCTATGTTGCTTTGAATAAGGGGATTATCCAGAGTGAATCAGCCCTGTTTTTTGTTGTTGTTGTTGGTGGATGTGAGAATGACATAACACCAGCTAATGCTAACTGATGAGGGCAAGGAAGTTTTGTTTCCCTTTGCCCTCCTCAGTTAGCGTAGGAAAGCAGCTCGCAAATTTGGTCTAGCTTGTACCAAATGCTGTCTTTCTTATACATACTGACAGCAATCAAGAACAGGGATATGGGTTGACTGACTCTGTATTTTTCCTTTACATAGCTACAGCTACACATAACTGTGATGCACAGATCTCTTGACTCTTCATGTAGATGTTATGAATGTTATGTTAAATGTTATGAATGTGGTATGTGTGTTACCATGAGCTCCTGATCTTGCAGAGGCTTCACTGGTGCTGGCCTGGTGGCAGGTCTGCGGCGGAGGGATGCCTGGGTGCCGTATCGGCCAGTGGCACGGGTGGGAGGCGGGATAATGCGGCCTGTCTGGGCTGAGTACTGAGTCTTTCTCCCGCACGGTGTCCTATTGAACTCCTCCTGCAGTGAGAGGGGTTGAAGCAGGTCAAGGCAAGGAATCACATACTGCACACAGTGTCAGCAGAGAGGGTAAAAGCAGAGTTAGAGGCACAAGCGTTCATTAAGTTCCATGTTCTATTTTTGCAAGGGGAGAGTGGAAAATCCCCCTCATGCAGACCAGAGTCGAGCCGTCATACGCTGTTAGAGAAGTTTATATTGACGTTATATGACACTCCCACTTATGCAGACTGGAACTATTCACGTTTGTTCCCATTGTAACGTATTATGTTACTATGTTGCTCTATCTTGGTCAGTATTCAATGATTTTTGGTAACATACACACACACCTCCATACACACACACACACACACACACAAATTAAGACATTAGCATCGCAAGTCTGTCACAGACACACTCACATTTCATGTTGCAAGTGCAACACTGAGGTTAGCACCCACACATGCACAGACTCCACACATACACACACACACACAAACAAACAAAGTGAGCATCACTCAGATGCCTCTCTCCTTCTACCTCTCTTCCGTCCCTCTTGGTCTGGGTCTGGGTCTGGGTCGACATGCTCACTTTGGTTGTGATGTCCCTCAGCTCTTCTTTCCAGGCCTCAGATAAAAGTGCTTTAAGAGAAACAACAGTGTTGCCAGAGTTACATCAGGTTACACTACTCTTCCTTTCAACGATATAGCACACAACATCAATATGAACACCTCTGCCACCACCAGCCTTGTTTTCTGATCATTTATAATGAAATACAATGGTTAAGATTACATTTTTGATGAATGCTTCTGTTTTGAGAATTTTCGGTTGTTGCGGTAGCAAATCCCCCCCCCCCCACACCCCAACACACACACACACACACACACACACACACAATAGCTGCATAGGTGTGCAGCTGCAGTCTTCCTAAAGTGCATTAAACTTTTGTTTGCAAAGACATGAAACTCACCGAGTGGTCAGTAATGTTCACTGATATGCTGACATAAAAATCAAGTGTGACCTCCATCATTATTTGTATTGCTTCAACGTGGTACGATACTGGTGAGAAGAACTTGGAAAAATAGGTCCACTATTGAAAATAAATGGCATAAACGATCAGAAAACAAGGCTTTAAGTGTAAAAAAAACCAAACGTGTCCTTTAAGGTGATAAACTGTAAAAATACACAGAGAACACACACCACCTCAAACAAGCACACACTTCCATCAATTTATCACACACACATAATCTCGGACCACTGTTACATAATACATATACACAAACAAACACACATTCTCTCATCCATCACACACACACACAAAATCACAAAGCCAGCACTTCACCTGATCCTGCCTTCGAGCCCTGCTGCTGTTGCTGGTGGAAGCCAAAGGGGTGTATTGGCAGGGAGCCTGGGTTTGACCTGGACACCTGGCTAGTGATGAGGGGATGGGGGCAAAGAGGACTGGTAATGTACCAGTCGTCATTCACCATGCACACTGGGTTGCCATTCAGGCCTGGAAGACAGTCGCCAAATAGGGAAAAGGACAGAGAAAAGAAGTACAGAAGGGTCAACCATCATTCAACCTTTATACCAGTGAGAACTCTAACCAAACCATTAAAACCTCTGCTTTATACCAATGAGAACTAACCAAACCATTAAAACATCTGCTATATACCAGTGGGAACTGTAAACAGACCATTAAAACCTCTGCTTTATACCAGTAACAACACTAACCAAAGATTAAACATTAAAACCTCTGCTGGTACACTCTGTGATGTTGCTGATCAAAAGCTCCTGCTTTCTCACTCTGTGGACGCATGGCAGATATCCTGCTGCTACTTCAACGCACTGAAATAGCAGCTTTTGTTTTTTTTTTTTTTTTACACAAAAGAAAAGGATTGGACATAGCCAGTGGGATTTTTAAACAGCAGGGGATTTCTGATCAGTGTGGCCCTACTGGCTAAACAGAATATTTTTTAGAAATGTACAATTTCAAATGAAAATGCTTTAGGTATAATGTAATAGAAGAGTGAGGAAATAATGTATAATGTATAATAATGTGTTTAATGGACCACTGACCCATTAAAAAGTTCTGACTGAAGAAATTGCTGTCTTTCAAATACTTAACTGTAAAATGTGTCATTTAGACCAAGAATTTGAGTAACTAGAAGCATGACTGCATTCAGAATGTTAGTGTTATGGTGCAATTTTTCAGTGTCAACAAATTACGAACAAATTCATGAAAGTAAAACAACTTATTATTGGTGACAACCTGAAACGTTTCAATATGGCAACGAAATTGATCCTGCAAAGTGCATAGCTACTTTCAGTGATGTGATAACAGACTGTCTAAACTCTAAACTCAGAACAACACTACCAAAGCATCCGAGTTGGCTTACCAGAAAAGCCAACCATAGCCATCTATAGATAACTGGTTAGGCTATTCATAAAACTGGCATTTTTTGAGAGCGTTGCCTTCATAATTTTATTGCATTCTTACTTTCTGTCACATTACGAGTAAAAGGGAATATAACAACACGATAAAGGTATGAACTCTTACATTTAATACCAGAGAGGTAAGACAGAGTTCTGAAAATATGGATTTATTTGTGCGACACACATCGATGGGGTCTCTCACCCGGAATGTGTGTGACTCTCTGTGGATGGGGGTTGTGGCGTGAGAAGAATGAATGGTGGCTCAGCGCGCCAAACCGAGGGCTGCTCCTGGCCTCCGTCTTACAGGTGTCCATGCATGTCTTCAGCGGGTTCTGGTCCGACAGGTTCTCAGCTTTCCTCTTGTTAAACATGGCCTCCAGGCTTTTCAGAGCAGATAGGTCCGGACATTTTGAAGCGTCTATGCTGCCACTCTCTCCTGTGTCCATCTTCTGAACATCCAGCAAAAACAAACTATTAAAACGATGTGGCCTGAATTTAATTCTCACTGACCCACCTTCCCCAAACGCTGTGTATGTGCGTCAAGAGAGATTAATCTCTGAACTGAAATACCATGAAAGTAGCACCGTTAAAATAGAAAAAATATTAAACCCAAACAGACATAAAATATGCACGCGACTGATAATAAAGAAAAATCGAAATTATTGTGACTCCTTACCTTTGATGAAAGCTTGCACCAGAATCCTGCCACTGCACTGTAAATCAAAATCGCCTAAGCAGCGGACAGTCTAATGTTTCACCATGTTGCTAAGTTACATGCCTTCAACTAGAAGGGGGGATGAACGTTTGTGTTTGGAGTCCGCATAATAATTCAACCGTGTTTAGGGACTGATAATCTCTCTGGCCTGCCCAGGATTTCTAATGTAGGACCAGTATGGTTCTCTGTATGACAGTGAGGAGAATCAAATAGTTACATTACGCATTCCAAACAGCCTTGTGGTGTTTGTATTTTCATATTTATTGTTATTGTCATTGCTTGTCATCATTCCACTAGGGTATACGGCATTGCGCTCTTACATATATGCATTTGCGTTAAAATACTGTTGAGATCAAGAATGTTACATCTGTCATTTACACCAAATTCACACACAAATTGTTCTGGAAGAGCATTTATATTATTATTATTATTGTGTTTTGGGGTGTTTGAGCCTTTTGTCTTTTCATTTTAATCGTATATAGCAATGTGTGGGTCAATTAGTAGCCTAAACAAACTACCCCCACTGCCTAATCAATTTATAAATTGGTGCTCAGGGCGGACCTTAGATTTGGGGCCGTCTTGGCTCAAGATTTCGTGTGCGCAATGACGGTAAAATAGACTTGCACCAATCACAGACAGAAATATTTCAAAGGGGATGTTTAAAGGGCGATGCCATTTGCCGTTTGAGTGCATGCCGCCAACTCTGGTCACTTGCTGGAGACACTCATTAATAGCCTACCCGTTACACTGGACTGGTACGTTAGGAGCTCGACAGAACTTACATGGCTTTTTCAGGACGACAGCAAGGATGCTGAAAGCTTGTCGAACTAGTCTAACTAACTCACTGAGAGCTGCGCAGGGTTTCTTATCGGTGCTCGACATAGTTGCCGTGTCAAAATGTAAAACGCTGTAAAAAGGTGATTTTGTTGTTTATACACAAATTTACTGATCGCAGGCAAGGATGTCATCGCCTACAGTAATGGCAACTATTACCCCGGACGCATTGAAGGAGCTGCTTAAGTACTACAATCTATCTCGACAGGAGTTCATAGAGACTTATAACATAAAGCCTCTTGTGTACATCCCCGAGTTACCCTCAGGAGCGAAGACAACATTTGTCATCATGTATGCGGTGATTTTTGTGTTGGCACTCATTGGAAATAGTTTGGTGGTTTACATTGTTATTCGAAAACGCACGATGCTGACCGCGACAAACATTTTTATTTGCTCCCTGGCAGTGAGCGACCTCCTCATCACTTTTTTTTGCATTCCGTTTACCTTGTTACAAAACATATCTTCGGAGTGGCTTGGAGGTCAGTATTACTTAACGTACATCCTATTTGATAAACTGGTGTAGGATTATGTGCTGGATTTATTTTGAAGACTGTTAATCACATGCTTAATGACATTGAAATGGACAAGTAACTGGTGACGTCTGGTTTGGTGTCTTAGAAGTGTCTTAGATGTGCAGTTTGAGGTAGTTTGTTCCAGGTAGACCAAGAAACACCTGAAGTCATGCGCTCAGAGCACAGTCTCAAAGGCAGAGTTTACGCAGCAACACTTTTGCTACATTATGGGGCGAATTACAGTTATCACATGTTATGTCATACGCAGGTCTCTAGTCTCACCAGCACTGAAACAGAGGTACGTCTCAACTGCTTGGGAACAAGCTATTCATTAACAGTTTGGCCAACTACCGAACGAAATCACACTATTTTGGTGTGCGAAACGTAAACAGACCCTGATAGACTTAAATTGTTGGGTGCAAATTGTTAATGAGATACATGTTTTCATGTTATAGAGACAAATTATTTGCTTACTCAGGCTATAAAGTCGTTTAAGTGGCCTGCAGCAGGAACAGATACAAATATGTGATGTAGGCCTAAAAAACAGTAAATAAGTTGGATAGCAAATTAGGTTGTTATTGACTATTGGCGAATACTCTTAAGACAACTTTATTCCTTAAGGCAAAGTGACCTGAAGTAAAAAATAAGGTGTTCACCATATTACAGTGTTGTGGGGCATGGCTGTAGTTCATGCACAATTGGAACAACATACACCCTTCCCCTCAACAGGTGTTTTAGTGTGCAAGACAGTCCCTTTCGTCCAGACAACAGCAATCGGGACGGGCATCCTCACAATGACTTGCATTGCCTTGGAGAGATATCAGGGAATAGTATATCCCCTGAAAACAAGAAGACAGTACACTCTCAAAAGAGCCTACAAAATGCTTGGTAGGTTGTTTTTTTTTTTTTTGCTTGTGTTATGTTGTCACATTGCCATTGCTATGTTTTGCAAGTGAAATGTACTGTCATGTCTTGACAAAAAATGCAGTAGGTAATATAATCATTATTACAATGCAATGCATATGTGGTCATGTATTACATTATTTTTGTGTTTCTGGGTTGTTCCCAGAGCCAAAATGTGTTACTTGTTATTTAACAGTTGTCAGTAGCAGATGCTGGCTGTAATTTTGTGTGCATATTTTTGTGTCCACTGTTGTGTTGCAGGGCTGGTCTGGATAGTCTCCGTGATGGTGGGCTCTCCCATGCTGTTTGTGCAACAGCTTGAGGTGATAGCAACTCATCTGAATAAGCTATAAAGGGGTGTGGGGGAAAAATGGTTAAGATGTAGTATGTTCTAATCTAAGATGTTTGCTGACTTGGTTTCATGTTCAGATTTCATCAAGATCAGTGGCTTTGTTGATTCTGCTTATCGGTCCAATTCTTTATCAATTCTCTTATCAGTTCCTTACTGTTTAGAAGGTATTCTACACAGGTTTTCGTTATGAACGCATAGGCCTATAATATAGCCTGTACTGTAAAGGAAACCATAGTGTCTTATTAGAATGAGGGAAACCATATAGAATTGTGTTACCCATTTCAATTGTGTATTCAGAAAAACCCATTGACCATGGTTGTGAAAAAACATGCCGGCATTGATAAGAGGAATTAATAATGTCAGAGGGGGATGATTCCAGTGAATTGAAGCATTTGATTCTCGATTTCCACCCTTACTTTGCCACCGTCTCCACCACAGTATAGATAATTTTTTCAAAAACGGCAAACCACAGCTAACCCCTTTCGCTCAAATCTACTGATCTAATTTTAACCAGTCAAACAGGACACTTTTTGGGTGCGTAAATAACTAGATTCATAAAAACACAGGTGACTAATAATAATAATAATAACATATTACAATAATGCAAACAGAAGTTGGGCAAAGAGGAAACGTGCCTACTTAAGGTATTTTAGCAATGCTTTAGGTTGCTTTTGTTTTGTTTTTTTGACAACCCAAAAATACTACACATTGCTGTTCTGCTACTTCACAAGATACAATTTTATAGTCACTGCAAATGCTCTTCAACTATTGTAGTTGCTCTTTTATTGCAAGGAATGGCCCCTGCTGGGCACACAAAATGGAGGGGCTATTCATTATATGGAAAACAACATAGTCCAGTGTAATTGCTTTCATATTCAGCTGTATGGCAGCCTGCTTTTATGGTGGCTGTGCTGTTCATGACTACTAGATCTTCAAATTTAATTACAGAACGCAAGCCTTAAGAGCTCTTGACAGCAGGAATTTATAGGAATACAAAATTGGGTCCTTTATTGTACCCCGTCGCATAAAAATAACCACCACAAACAGTTTATATCAGTTTATACCCAACATCTGTAAGAAAATGACGGTATGTCTTCCAAGGAAAACATCTTGTTTTTGAGCTAGTTTGAAGTTGCTTTAAAAAAAAAAACAATAATTGCCCCACCACTTTCACAATAACAAAGCCAATGCCATCATGTGCTAATTTTCAGATTATTAAAGGGACACTAGGCAAGATTTTATTCTCTTTTTAGGCTAATGTACAAGGGAAATTACTATACTACTGTTCCATAAACTGACATGACATACTGCATGAAAGTAATCATCAGATTTGTTGGATATCTAACAGGCACAGATATTAGTGTGAGAAAAAATTTTAAACAAACAAATGAATTAATTCAGTGTGATGACTAGCTAGCTCACCAGTAATTAAAACCGGTATGGTCCTCTCCCTGCAGGTGAAATACGACTTTGTGTATGACCAGCACCATGTGTGTTGCCAGGAACAATGGCGTTCTCTAAAGCACCGGCAAGCCTACACCACCTTCATCATGGTGGCGCTGTTCTTGATGCCCCTGGCAGCCATGCTATTCCTCTACACACGTATCGGCATCGAGCTGTGGGTCCGCAAACGCGTGGGCGATTCTTCCGTCCTCAGTACCATGAACCACAGAGAGGTGAACAAGATCTCAAGGTGAGTCAAGGAGATGGCAATGGCTGCTTTTGGCTTCACTTTGCTTAACTATACATAGGTCGTAACCTTGTCTGAAAAATGAGACATTCACTGGCATAAGACATGACACATTCAGTCAAGCACACAGGTTTCAACTAGGACTTGGATTCCCATTGGGTTAGATTCCCACTTAAAATTCACTGACCTGAAGCATTGACAGCCAATGTTGAATGGGCACCAAATAACATGATTCCAAGGGCCTGGCACTGATAGGGGGCCCTAGAGAACATTTTAATATTATAATCAATTTTTGGGAGGCCCAAAATAATTTTCTGTCATAGGGCCTAAAATTTCTAGCGGCGCCGCTGCCCATGGGGACCAAGATTTGAATCCGGCCTGTGGTCATTTCCCAATCCTTTCCCTCTTCTCGCTCCCACTCGCTTCCTGGATAAAATACACTTAAAAAAATGAACAAAGATTGATTTTGCAATGTGTAATATGACATCAAGAGATATGTTTTTTCTCAGTCACACCTTTTAAAATAATGCCATCCTGTTGAACCACAAAGAAATTAACCACAAAGATAGAAAGTTGAACATTCCATCCAAGCTCCTCCAGCATCATGGATTGTGTTTAATTGGATACGCTGAAGCGTGATTAAAATGGAGCTAGCTGCAATGGAATTGATTTTGGTAACACTTTAGATTAGGGTACACATATTCACCATTAACTAGCAGTTTATTAAAATGCAAATTAGTAACATACTAGCCATTTGTTAGCCATTACAAGTCACTTATTAATACCTCATTCTGCATAACCTTATTCTACCCATAATAGACCATTAACTAAGAATTTCTCCAATATAAACTCCTAAGTACTGTTTATTTCATATTTCATAGTTAGTAAGTTAGATGTTGTACATGAATTATAATCTTAATATGCTTGTACCCTTGTATTAACCTCACCCATGTATTAATCTCATTTTACTATAATCAGATTAAATCAAGTAGAATGACGAAAAGAAATGCAATCCTGTATATAGCCCTTACCCATGTATTAACCTCATTGTTGAAATGTTGCCAAATCAATGTATTAAACTCGGTTAATTATTGAGAAATTTCGGTAGAAGTTTAATCTTCAAAATGAACTTACAGAGAAAGCAAATGAACCACAGAGTTAATGAAACCGTTCCAGTTGTGTTTTTTTTTTGTTGTACACATGTAGGTGGGTATTTTTACAAATGCACATTTGCTGTCCTCCGTTTTCTAAAAACTCTTGGGTCCACACACGACTGTTAAATATATTCACATCCACGCGAAACCGCAGAATTTTGCTCCTGAGCGCAGCTGTAAGCATACCAGACCAGTAGTTGGCAGTGGTTGCCTAAAAGTAAGACAAAATCTGTCCAATCAGAGAGCTCCTACGAGGTGGAGGTAGAGTTATTTGGTGTAAAATAGCTGATTCCAATGCACTCTTTCTCCTTTGCTCCTCCACAAGAAGCAGTAGCTGTTTTTTTTAAAATAAACAAGCAAAAAGCGCCTGTACCAGGACAAGAAGTAACAGGCTTCTCAGTTGATCCATGCTGTCAGTTGTCTGACATAAACAAGGGCACACATGTGACGCTTACGCATCAGTTGTCGCAGTTAGTGACGTTTAAAAATGTAAAACTCTGGTTATTGATATCCACACTGAAACGCCAAACAGGAGTTTTTCCAAATCTTCACTTTGGTCAGAGTTTTTCAAATGCTTCGTTTTAAAGGAGATAATCCTGCGGTTATGTGTGGATGACAGGCCAAATTGTAGAAAAATGTATTTGTTTTATCAGATACCTGGCTACGTGTGGACAAGGCCTAACAATCCAAATCCCTGTGTTATATCATGCATTAAAAAACAACAAAAACCCCATTTTGTTTCAAACAGGAAGAAGAAGAGGGCTGTCAAAATGATGATCACTATTGTGCTGCTTTTCACTGTTTGCTGGGCTCCGTTTCACACAGTTCACATGCTCTTTGAATACAGTAAGTATGAGCCAATCACAAAACTTGCATGCTCTTTTTAGTGAATGAAGATTATTATGATGAAGATGGTTCATTTGGAAAGTATACAAAGTCATGCTTATCATTTTGACAATAATATGGCCCCCATCCCTTCAAATTTCACATTAAATGCAACATGAAATTACTTTTCATTCCTTCTCCACTGCTCAAATAATAAATATTAAATAGTCTCAAATAATTTTGCCTCAGACGTTTCTCCTCATAGTAGCCTAAGTGTACTGCCATGACACACTTTAGCATTTATGTTTGTATTTACCATTTCAAAGGCATATGCTAAAACTGAGAGGACTGAAAGATAGTGCAATTACACTGGCCTCACCGTTACGGTTCATAAAACTGCAGGCTTGAGATGGACCCAAAGTGTCCCTGCCTTATGTAATATTAAAAACACATTATAATGTTGTACCAGAGTGTGTCAGTATTCAGTGATCTTTGGTAACAGCTATACCCCCACACCAGCTGAATACCTTACATGTATGTTACATTCAATGTCATGGCCATTTTCAAGTTCTGAAACTGCAATTGAATTGGAGACTGATGTCTGACATTTTATGACAGGGATTTTCTGTAATGTCTTGATAATGAAGAGAGAGCATTCTCTGTTACTATAAATTTTGGTGTGGTGTGTATGAAACAGAGTCGATCCGATGTGTTAATTTAACAAGTCTGTGTGTTTATCATTTTTTGTGTGTGTTGATTTCAGAACAGTCTTTTCAGATCAGGTCTTTTATTGCAAAAGAGCAAAACAATAAAAAAAATAAATCACAGGCTTAAGTAAACCATGTATCAAATGTACTTTACCATAAGTACAGCTTGCTAGGCAAAAAGGCACAGCACATTGACTAGACTGTAGGCATAGCTTATGAACGCCTGTGATAGAATGGAACTGTGGGAACCAGATGTTTACTCTGGCAAATCAGAGCTGCAACCAGTGAGCTATTCTGCAAGAACAGATAAAACCCTGCTATCTAATGACAGCAGATTAGTTGAACATTCCATTCAATCTCTTGCAATAGCATGGACTGTGTTAAATTGAACACGCTGAAAAGTGATTAAAATGCATCAAGGTGCGGTGAAATTCATTAGCAATTCCTTTCAGGCATAGTTTTAATCTTTGAAATGCATTTACAGGGAAAGGATGCCTGTTTCCCTTATCATAATACCCAATAAAAATAACCAATTGCTAACATGTGCTTCTCAACTCCAGCTCCTGACTAAGTAATTACCTCCGCCGAGGAGGTTTTCACCGGTGTTGTCTGTCTGTCTGACTGTGTACAAAATAACTTGAAAACGGATTTGGATGAAATGATCAGAAAACGTGGGAATTAGGACTAGGAACAGATTTTAATGGTGATCTGGAATTTGTATTGCGTCAGTGGCACTACATCGCCTTGGCAGAGGTCTGTGCTCTCCAAGTGCTTTTGTAGTTGCTCTGTAAAATTGGACAGAAAATTGTCAAGGTTGTGTAGCTTATTCAGTTGCTTCTTTCAAAGGTGTGTGAAGAGAGACTTCGGTAGTAGCTGAGCTAATGAGTGGTTACTTGTGCGATTTTGATCCTACCTCTAGATGACCTGGAGAAACACTATGATGAGGTGACCATCAACATGATCATCGCGGTGGTGCAGGCCATCGGCTTCTTCAACTCCTTCAACAACCCCATCGTCTATGCCTTCATGAATGAAAACTTCAAACAGAGCTGCTTATCTACACTCTCTGGCTGTCTCCTTAAGCGCACCCACCACCACCACCAGGGCGGCGGCAACAACCAGCCCAACCACAGCGTGCAGTTCAGCAAGCGTCTCAAGTGGGGGCCCTGGCAAAGCAACAGTGTCGGCCATGGCAACTCTCAGCAGAACCTGGCCGAAAACGGCGGTTCATCTTCGTCCCACACCGACGCCTTCTCTGCCTTCCCTGAAGTTAAGATCTCTGGCATCACCTCGCAGCTACCTGCCAACAGCACTCATGCGAAATGAAACACAAGCGTTTATTTGGATGAAGCTGAGGCAGATGGACGTGTTTGTGAGTTCAGCCATAGCTTTGCTAGCCTGGCTATTGTGACCGAATTACCTCAGTTTGAGATTCAACTTGGTCTGGTGGGATTAATGAATGTAGATCAAAATATCTCTGTCGACTGTTTCTTGATTTTGGTTTCGGATGTACTGCCTGCCTACATCCCATCAGGGGTAAAAGCCCATTTTTGATTGGTTTCCTATCTCAGGCAAATGAAATTAAGTGAAACTAGCTGGTGGCTGAGCTGTAGAGCAAAACAAAATCGCTCACAGATCAGGAAGGGTTTTCCCAGGCTATAGCTTTGTTGAAACTCCAAGGAAACTTCAAACAAAGGCACAAGCTGCCTGGAAACAATGAGACAGGGTGTATGTCGATATGATGAAACAGCATCTGCTATACAAGTGAATGCTACAACAGCCAATCCAGGGCATCTATTTGGCTGGATGATGTTTGCTAGGAATGGGATTGTTGGATTCTGGTAACCATGGGAACATTGAGGGGAGTTTTTCATATTCCAGAGGCCTGTACAGCCTGTTTCTTCAAAGCTGGCATTACAAAACTAAACTAAAGCTTGGAAAAAGCAACAGATATAATTACTTTTATTGTTCTTTTTAATGCAAGGACAGTCAGCAGCTCAGGTTGCCATAAATTAATTAAGAGTCTGTCAAGAAATGCCACCTCAGCTTTGGAACATTCTATGAATAATAGACTCTCAGTGATGAAGGAGTCTCCTGTTTAAATGAATCTCGTCAACATGTGCAACATCTGATGTTTTGTGCGGGATAGGCTAAGCTTACTAAAAATGAATGTTTTGTTGTTGACAAAAATGTGATGCTTGATGGTTGTTTGATCATTTAGTTTCACTGGCAAAATAATAGATCCGTAAAAGCTGTATCCAGAGGTTTTATTTTTGTAATGCTGAAAGCATTTAATAAGATATATTTTTATGTTCCTTTGATGCGCATGTTAATGATATTTGTATTCTGTCCCCCTGGAAGCATCACCACTGCTTCTTTAGACAGCAAATTGTAGAAAATGATTAACAAGATCTTATTTTTTTCTGTATTGTCTTTGCTTATATTACATTAGAAGGCAAGCATGACTAGAACTGTTTTCTGTGAGTTGTATTGAGTTATATTGCATAGTTAATATTGTGACTAAAAAGTGTTATGTTAATAATTAATATAATTTATGTATTGTTTCATTGTATTTGTGGTCAAAACATGTAGGTGTGTTTAATAAAATGAGCTCTTAGATCTTTTCCTTCCTGCATCAGCCATTATAACAGATGTGCAGGGCTCTTCATATCCCCCAACTATGAAAATATTAAGGTGCCGTGCACACAATGGAGGTAGTCACTACACAGCATCCAAGTTCATAGTTCTAAAGTCAAAGATCAACACAGTTGAAAATTCAAGATTGTTAAAGGAGGTCACTGAGTTCTGTCTGTAGGAAAAAAGAGCTAGCAAATTTGATACAACATCGACCAAATAGCAAATCAGCAGCTAACACTAACCAGAAACTGGCTTTCAGTTTCATTTTCCTATGCCCCATTCAGTTAACATTGGCTTCCAGTTTGCAATTCGACCCATGTTACATCAGTTTTGCTGGGGGTGGTGGGGCATGAAGGGGAGAGGATAAAGGGTTTGTGTACTGCACTGTCTACTTCAGTTTCATTTGTCATCGTGGCAGCTCTTGTCTGGACAAATTCAAGATGACAGTAGCCCCAGCTGTGGATAGAGGAACCACCGTTCCGACTTTATGTTACACTGTACAGCAATGTGAGCCTTTGTCCAATATCCCACATATTGGTATAAATGTCCCACATTTTCATCAGTACTTTGGGCAAGATGAAGACACCAACAACAGAACTGACAGAACAAGTACAGGCCTAGGCCTGTTGGTCAAAAGAAAATGTACTTGTTTGGGCTGGACAGAATACAGTGTCTGGCATTATGTTTGACAGGACTAAATTTAACAAATTATGTAACCATGTCTGCCCCACTTTGCTCCACAAAAACATGCTTACTGTCCCACTTTTTACCCATTTGTAGGTGGGTCACCCTAGTTGTGGATTATGTAGGCTAGGTTATTACCAACCGTGGCAGAATTATAAACTACATATCCACAGCCTGTCCAGCCTGCAGTTGTATTTAAATAGTCCACCTTTAGTACATCATTACTTGCTCAAAGGCGCCAACTGTGGCTGAGATGATTCTCAAGACAGACACTCAAAGCTCACACTCAGAGTGTAAAAAAACAAAACAAAAACCCTACACTAAAAACAAAACACTAAAATAACAGGCCCATACAAAAAGTGGGTTTAATGTCACTAAAAACCTCCATTTACTATTTGCACTATTTTACAACAGTGCAAACGTTTTTTGTGTGACCCCATCCACCGTGCAAAGACATTAAACATCTGAAGATTCTGATTCATCCAGGTCATGGTAGTCAAAAGTGTGAAGTTGTATGCAACTAAACTCCAAAAATGGCTTCTTCGGTTCTGCCCTGGAGATGGGCATTAAACCCACTTTTTGTATGGACATACTGTTTTTTAGTGTCTTGTACAGTGTGAGCTTTAGTCTGTCTTGATCTTGTTTTGCTCCAAATTAAAGCCCACACACAACTATATTGATAACAGCCACTTTGAAAGGCGCAGATCCTGAAGTGGATTACATAAAATTTTGCTCCAGTTAAACATTCTTTTATTTACACTTTATTCACAAACATATATAGGGCTATACTTAAGCTTTATACAGATGAAAAACTGGCAAATGAAAAAAAAATCCTAAAAACCTAAATACTGTTAGTTTTTCTTGCACATTGGTACAAGACTGTCATGGAAATTAACGCAAACCATCTCCAAACTGAGAGCTTTGAGCTTTTAGCTTCATCCTTTCTAACATCAAGCATTTACCTCCACAGTTTTTGATGCACACATCTTCCTAAATGGCTAAAGCGCAAAGTGAAAAATCCAAACTCAACAAGCAGACACTGCTGCAAACTACTTACTTAAAAAAAAAGGCACACACTGGGAGGAGGGGGAGGGGTGCATTTGTCTCGCAATGGAACAAGTACTAACAAACAGAATAAGAGCAAATTTATAAGCAAGCCTCCAGGTAACATTCAGATCAAGGACTCCAAAAATGTTGTGGAAAAAAGATGATTTTCTTTTTTTCCTCCAATTACACCTTCCCACTTGAAGGTGAACTTCACAAGTGAGAAAATCAAAAGCTTTTTCAGATTCCTCCTGTGTGGAAAATGATGGAAGCCTTTTTGTCTTTTGTCCCCATCAAAACAGTCTTTACATCAATTGACATTGGGGATGGACAAGAGCAGAAAAACAAACAAACAAACAAAAAGGTGTCTCTGGAGCCCTGATGGATTTTGGTGCTTTACCTTATATGGTAGCAAGTGGCACACCAATCTGGTATTATCTGGTAGAGATATAATCCACAATCCACCTTCAGCGTTTCCCTTCGAGCTTCTCCCTTCATCAATCCTTTTATATCTTATAGCCAAAATAGTGTTACATCATCCCCCATTACATCAACTCTCTAGGCACAGACAACTGCTAGAAATAAAAGATTGCTGCTCCATTGGCTCCATTGCTCCATAGTCCATCCAATAATATCCCTGCCCTGTGGTGGCTACCTAGGTGACCAGTGGGATGTGGAACTCTGGGCTGTCGAAGAGCAACGGTCTGCGGGGAGGGTTTGGGTCCTTATCGGCTCGGTGGAGTAGCTTGAACAAGCCCGTTCCAATGTTCATCGGAATACCCATGATTATGCACTCGGACACACCTGTGGGATATGACGTACAATAAATGCTCCATGAAGACAAAATGAACAATAGAAAAAAAACCAAAGTGCTCTGTTTGGAATTTGGAAGAGGAAAAAAAACATCAGAGGTATTCTTGAAATTCCGATTACATTACATGGATGCTCTGATGAAAGCTCTGAAATGCTACTATTGCTCTGTAGTGCTCTGGTCTCCAGTCGAAAATGGAGACTATTTTTTTATGATTTTTAAAAATGTCAACATCTACAAACGACCTAGAGATAATGTCAGGAATGTATGATCTTCATGTTGTCCAAACATCCCCTTAAGTCAGAATGCAAATCAACTAGCGCCAGGATGTCTTTCTTATAACATTACATTCCACCATGTGTGGCTGCTGTATGGTACAACGCTAGTGAAAGTGAAAGCTACGTTCAAGACCACTCAAAACCAAAAGTGCTCCATGAAAATGACACACTGCACCTTCATTCCAATCCAACAACTATTTAATTGGTTTGACTTGAAAAGATCTCGGCAAGGGGAGAGGAATTTCTTTCTCACCACAAACAGAGTCCTTCTGTCCAAAGTAAGCAGCGTCAAAGAGGTGATCGGCCGTCTTCTCAAAGGACGCCAGCATCAGCACGCTCTCCTTCATTTTAGCCAGGCCAAAGCGGGTTATTCCCAAGATCTCTCCCTTTTATAGATTAGATTACATTCAACTTTGTCACAACTTTGTTACACATGTATGAATACAGAGTAACGAAATACAGTTTAGCATCTAATCAGAAGTGCAAATAGCAGAAAGTGTAATATGTACAGTATGTACAGGTAAGAGCAGTTAAGTACAGATAATAAGCAACTAAGCAGGAATAGTGATGTAGGCACACACACACACACACACACACACACACACACACACACACACACACACACACACACACACACACACACACACATTACAGAGAGATTGAGTCCTGTGAGTCCAAGCTCTAAAAAATAAACTGAAAATGTAAACCAAACCAACTTGTGGTGGGGAAAGGGCTGTTATAAATAACAATATAATAAAATATGACATCATAAATAACAATATCATAAAAATCATGTATTTTAAGGGTTCAAGAACAAAACAACTTCTAACAAACACACCCTGTAGGACATAAGGTCAGCAAATTAGTCATGTTTAATTCTGCATTTAGACTAAACAGGTTCCAAATCCCAACACACACACACGCACGCACGCACGCACACACGCACGCACACACACACTACTTGTAGGATATGACGTCAGCAGTCACATTTAATTGTGTATTTTAATGCTTCATAATCAGAACAACTTCATACACACACACACCTTGTAAGACATGAGGTCAGCGAGTAGCATGACGTGTCTGCGGTCGATGCTCATGCCATGGTTGACCATAGTATACTGGATCTCATTGATGATGGTGGTACGGGCTGCTTCTATCCCAAGGGTCTTTTCAACCTGCAGCAGAGAGCAGACAAATGTGAGATCACACCTGCCCCGCTCCGCGAAACGTCAATGTTTTCACATCAGTCTGCTGCACGGTAGGTGCAACTAGGCTGTGCAATTAGTGTGTCTGTGTGTGTCTAGCCTCAAGCACCAATCTCAGAGGACTGTGGTTTAAGAACAATCATCATCACGGTTAAATTGGTCAATATTAAGATTACATTTACTTGCGGTCATTCCATTATGCTGTCATCATCGCTGAAAAGCGTATTTACAAGGAATCGATTAAAGCAATAAAGCAACACTTCAGAGTAAGTCAACCCTTTCCCTGTTGTTCAGGGAAGAGCAGTCACATCATAAATGAAATATAATGATTCTTTTCAAAAGATAACTGTGGCTTTAGAGAGTAAATGTCCTATCATGTACTCCTTCTGTGATGTGATGCCCATACGGCTGAAGAGATTTGATAAGGACCAGATGGTTTACTTGTGTTTTTCAGCTCAGTGTATGTCAGTATATAGAATTGATTGAAACTCTTTCTTAGGTTTAGAAATTCAATACTTAGATATTCAAATCAGGAGATATTCTTGGAAGAGCTGGGTCTTCAAGAGGTTCTTGAAGGTGGAGAGGGTGTATCTGTTGATCTGGTAGCACTTGGAAGGTCACACATAAGAATAGTCTGTATTGACTCTTCTCATGTGTTGTTCCACGCTGGTGGAATGACCTTCCAAGACCCAGCTCTTCCAAGAATATGTCCTGGCTTGAATTTCTGAATACCAGGAATGTACTTAACCTCTTATTCTTAATCTCTCTCTATACAGTACTTATATTACACTATTGCACTTTTAACTAAAAATACTGCAAATTTCTTAGCAATATGCACTTTTTGTTAGTTCTTCATTGTGCTGTAGATTGAATGTTATCCTCTTTTGTAAGTCACTGTGGATAAAAGCATCTGCTAAATGCATAAATGTAAATGTAAATGTAAATGTAATGGATACTCTGGTTCTTCTCAGATCAATCTGTTGCGTAAGCACTACAGTATGTGGAACTGGGCTGTGCAATTAAAGGGAGTTAGTCTGGAGTGAATCAACCCATAGCTTTGCTGTCCTGAGTGATGTGAATAATAATGGGAATAAGAGCGAGAAAATTTGGAAAACAGACCAAATTTGCAAGCCATCAGCTAACACACAATTGATTGGGGCGCAGGAAAAAAATAAACTGACACGGTGTTTCCTTGTCCTCATCAATTGCTTATCTGCTCTTTGGTCTGTTGTACAAGGATATACAAGGGTTGATTGACTCCAGCTATTGCTTTAATTGATAAACTGTGATGCCTTCCAACGATTATGAAAACAGCATAATCAAAACACAACAGGTATTTTCAGAAAGTAAATGTCACATCATGTATTCATGTGATTTCCACAAGACTGAACGGTTTGGCAAAGGACCAGATCATTACTCATTGGTTTTTCAGCTTGGGTATATGAAATTTGATTTAATTTTTTTTTATGTTTCAAAAATGGGTACTGATTTAAAAAAAAAACATTTTCTAAAACTAAAAAAAAGTAATCATGTAAATGGTTGATCTAAATAGCGACAAAAATAATCTTGATTATTATTTTAGCATTTTTGGAACACAGTATGCTGAGGTTCAGTGCTCGAGACTATACACACACATGCACGCACACACACACACACTCACTTCGTAAGTATTGTTAGAGGTGGTACGGCTTCCATTGACACCATGGGTAGCCATGACACTTCGGAGGTTGTCTCCCTCCACAAGAAGCTTGAGCTGCTGCTTGCCACTCTGCTCGTCGATGTGAATGACGGCACGAGCCACCTCAGGGATCCCCTGCACCACCACCTGAGTCAGGAGTGAGAGACATGAAGTGCACACAAAAACAATTATACAAACAAATGCACACACATAAACACAAAAGCATAAATGATTGAATACAAATGCACACGCATGCTTACACACACTAATACATACACGGGTTGGGTTGGGCATCATTTGAATTTTGAATTGAATTTTGTTTATCGATTGCAGTTCTGAGCAGTTCCCCATTTTGATTCCATTAAGGTACATTAAAATGTTTAGATAACAAATACATACCTGACAACCTTAAAGATTTTTTCTTTCAAACCAATATCAAACCAATCAAGACATGTTTGTTGACGGCATTCTTTTTACAAATTTTACAATTTGGCAAACTACTATGGCCAGTCACAGACCCCTCTTTTTTAAAAATCTCTCAATTCTCTCTTAAATCTCTCAACTTTTTGATGTCAAAAACTAAACCATTCACAGTGGATCACATAAAAACATAAAAATCCTTGCCTGACAATTCTGGTCTTTGATCATCAGTTTCCTGCCAGTTGCCTGTTTTATTCTCTATTGCTTTTTTTGTCATCATTATTACTGTATTCTGATTGTTCTAACCTCTTCACATGTCAGCAGACATCTCATTTATGGCAACTTCATATTATTATTTGTGCCCAGAGCCATGCATGTGCCTATATGGGCCTATAACAATTAGCCTATTGACATTTGTGTTTAACAATCGTCTCTTAACTCCAAATGTTCAAATGGGATATTACATGTTAGCGTTGTCAATATCAGCACCACAGTCCGCAGGCTACAAAGTAAACTGGAAGTCTTGAAATACCATAGTCATTGGGCTGTTTTCTACTAATGCTATTTGGCTGCAGTAACTACCTCCTTCAATGATATGAGCGGTTTGCCTGTCTCTTAAGGCTTATGAAAAAAATGCCTGATTAACGGGCCATTTATTTTTAGCCTACTTTTGTTCACTTGTGGCAGCTATAAAGAGCATCCTCAGGGTGTGCTTGTCATGCTATGTGTGTTTTGAAAAGCGTTGTTTTATGCATCTCAAGGACAATAAGTAGCTAGCTGGCGGATACACTGCACCGTTAACCTCAGGCCAATATTAAAACTAATTTCAACAAATTTATAATCTCAGTTTTCAATTGCTCTCCCAGACTATTTACCTTTGCAAAGCAGCTCAAAACGTGACGCAAGGAAGACAAGCACAGTGAGGAGGGGTCAGCGCTGTGCTGCTTCTGTGCTTCTGACGCTTGTGCTCTTTTTATAGCGGAGTGACAAGGAGAACGAATACTGCACTATGATTGGTCTAAACTTTTTTTTGTAGGCAATCTTGCTGTCTGCAGCAGAACTGGGGCCCATCTAAAAAATCTGGTTAATTTCAAATTAGACCGGTTGGCAGGTCTGCAAATATATTTATTCTGAACATTCTTAATATAGCAATGGAAGTACAATACCAGCTACAGTGGTTCAATGCACTTACTCATGAACAATATATTCACTAATAGGATGTCCTAGCAAATAGCGCTACATAGAGCTTCGAAACTGATTAGAAGAACCTCTGAGGAAGAAAGTGGGGACCAAGCAGTCACATTTTCCTCTCCGACACCCTCCACTTCAAAGCAAATTCACATTTGAACACCCTCAGGCATTGCTAAGGATTTCAAGTGTGCTTAATCCTTGGAGTAGCTTTTTAAAGTCCATCCAGAGGACTGATTACCATCCGTGTAAGGGATTTATTTACTTTCCCTTCCATCTTAGCCCCCCCCCCCACACACACACACACAAACAAACAAACAAACAAACAAACACAAACACACACACACACAGTTTCATCCCCTACCTCTTGAGTGGTTTTAAATCAGCAGCTGTGGTGACATACCTTGGGTAAGTCCTCCTTGAGCGACTGCAACACGTAATACATGGAGCTTTTGCTGTTCTCGCGCGGCGAGACACACACCACCGCTTCGCCGTGCACGGCGATGTCCCCGGGCTTCACGCGCAGTTTAGACATACAGATGGAGTAGCGTACCGTTTCAGCATTGACCTTAGGGGACAGAGAAGAGGAGACCATGAAGAGACAGGGAGATTGAGTGCAGGGGTGAAAGGTGACTAGTCTTGGAGATTAAGAGAGGAAAACGAAAACAAACAAAACAAAAAAAACAAATAAGGGGCATAATCAGCAGTCAGTGAGAGAGAAAAAGAGAGAGAATTAAAGAAAGAAAAGTAAAGAGAGAGGAATAGCGGGGTAGGCTGAACAGCAGAACAGGACATGCAGAATGTCATTGATTTGGAGAGAGAGAATATGTTGTTGTGTGTCTATATGCGAGAGAATGTGAAAACAGTTCCTCAATAGGACCAAATTAGATTTACAAATGGAAAACTATGAAGTCAACATCACACCAGATGGGTCAAGAAAGAAAAAAAGGTAAGGAGCACAGGGCTCACCTCCAATCGCAGGAGTCGAATCCTTTCTAGTGAAAGCTTCACCAAGATGAAACAGTCATCTGGAAGAAACACCTCCTCGATGTACTCAGAGATCTGAACAATGTGTGGACATTGGCATTAGGGAAATGGAAAATTGGGCATTACCAAGAGGATGGATACTGACTTTTCTGGGTTTGCCAGGAAGTAAAGAGCTCCACTTCACTCAAAACAACTCTAGCTTTGCAGGGAAAACTAACATTACTGTATGGAATCAAAACTCCACTGAATGTGTTGCAATTTAGTTATAAGGCGTATCCCAGTTTCCAGGATATAGGTTTAACACAGACCAGTATAAAATAAATAAATAAATAAATAAATAAATAAATAAATATACATACACATACGGTTAATAGTATTTTGTTTCAGCATTCCACTACAGTGTTCTTGCCAAAGGTTCTAGAGAGAGCTGCCATAAGAACTGTAACATAACTAATTTTTTAATCAAATTTAATAAATTTCTAATTATGTGTAAACAAGCCCTTAGTATTGGTTAACAAATGGGCCATGTACAGATAACACACATATGAAGGTGATCTGTGAACACTTGCCCTCCTCTACAAAAACAAAGCACAGTAGGTTGTTTAAGTTTATGTTTTCCAAGCTGTATCACACATTAAGCACAAAACTGAAGTGGAAATAAATATAAAATGTTAAACTACTTTTAATCTACATTTTCATCAATAAACAATTAATCCAAATCCAAATAATTTAAATGGTAAAAATAGCAAGTAGACTATTTCATATAGCAATTTTCCTCTCTTTGGAGCACTCATAACACTTTACAATGTATACCTCACATTCACCCATTCACACACTCAGATTCATACACCAGTGGCGGGGGCTGCGTTGCAAGGTGTCAACCTGCTTACTGGGAGTCTGAGGTTCATTATCTTCAGTATCAAGGACAACCTTGATGGGGTTAAATGGAGCCAAGCTCACACATGCAACCTTCAGGTTCAACCTTCTACCTCCTGTGCCACCATCGCTCAAATTTAGTTTAGAATCATCTTCTTCCCTCCTAATACAACTAAGGCCTGACTGTTCTGAGATTTTCTTCAGAGGAGTGTCTCCTTGATGTGTGCAAATGTGAATGTCAACATCAACATCTTATCATAGAAAGAGACGGATGAATAAATTTACGTAAACAAGCCGAAGCTGTTTTTCCCTCAATCCTGACTTGATCATCAACAACACATATTAAAACCCTTATATCTGAAGGATTAAAAAATATCTAACAAACAGTGCACAGAACTGTTAGAAATATGTTCAGAAGCAATCTGAGCCTGTCTTCATCAACATGAAATATGCATATTGAATGTCAGGGGTGAGTAAATGTTTTGATTTATGACAAGTGAGGCAGGCAAATATTTTTTTCCCCCACACTATTTTTACATTCTTGCTTGAGTGTTTTATCTAGAAATTAATCTGATATCTTAACACCGGTTTAAACTGGCAACACATCAAAACCCATCAATTTCCATAATTCTTCTAAAGTTACACAAACAAAAAAATCCATCTGCTTATTCACAGATTGGAACCAGTTACTCAATCAATGCACTTAATTTCCTGACTTTTCAGAATTTCCATGGTAACCCTGCTGTTGGTTATTTGTTACTGCATCTTACTGAAACACCAAGATGGTGTAGACATACCACTGTGTGGTGGACACACCAGGGCAAAGACCATTCATGATGCACCAAGCTTTAATACAGGTATGCAGTAAATAAGGGCACCCCTGTCTTTGTAGTGCTAATGAGCAGACCCAAAGTGGATGGTCAGAGCTTGCAGTAATAGAGCTTTTTCTATGTAAATATGTAACTATGTAGTTTCTATGTAACTATGTAAATATACTTGTACATTACCTCACCAAGCAGTGTTTTCTCAATACGGCCTTTCACCAGACGAGCAAAGTCTGCATCATCCTCCACATCCAAGTGTGCTGTGATAATTGGTGTACTGATGTTGGAGTGGTTGTTGGTGTGTGTGTTTGTGCGTAGGGGTTAGGGGTCATTGGGGAGGGATAAGGAGGACACAACAGAAAACATATTAATGCACACATAAGAGGCATGCACGTAAACCTGACTGATCTAGTTCATGCGAGCCTCTGTATGTCACGGTAGGAACTAGGTAAATTGCAAAACAGAACACACACACACACACCCCAAGGATTTTGATTTCCTGCATGGTAACTTAAGCATAGAAACATGTATTCAAGGAGGACTGGATTTAAGGAGGCTAGAGTTTGTATCTACTTTTAGTATTACAAATCTCTCTTTATAATTTCAGGAATTGTCAAGTTACTGACCTCATAACGTAATAAAACTAATAAATGTAAATGTAAACATAACATAAAAAATAGTAATGGGAAATAAAGGAACAATTCCAAAAGTGATTAAGGGTGCACATCCAAATTGGTGTCAGACAAAAAAACATTAATATATCAAAAAGTGTCCACACTATAGCTACCTTTTTTAATGGTGCGTGGTGTAACAGTCCCATAGACTTTAAATGCATACACACTGACTGCTGTCTGAATGAGTTCAGTCTGGTTCAGTAGGCTTCAGAATGAATGATTAATCCCTTAATATTCTAATTCAATGATCCCTACCTGTAGATATTGAAACCAATATAATTTCTTCTCTAGAGATCGCCTACCTAATGTTCTTGGAGGCGTTGATGATCTCCTTGATGCGGGGCACACCCAGCGTGATGTTCATAGAAGCCACACCAGCAAAGTGGAAGGTCTTGAGGGTCATCTGCGTTCCCGGCTCCCCGATACTCTGGGCACATAAGGCACCAACTGCCGAACCTGGTTCCATCTGTGCCCTGTGTAGGGGCCAAACCAATAACCAGGTCAACAACATTCAGGGAGATCACCTTAAAAGGCACCCAGTGAAATAAAAGTCCTCTGTCTGATTTGCTGTGTTCTTTATGGATATTAAAAAACAAACAAAAAAACAAAACAATACACTCCCAATCCATCAGTCTGACCAAGATAATCCTGCCCTCAAAGACAGTGTTAGATGAGACCAAGGCATCAAGGCATGTCACAAATCAAATACTTGTACAACATTCTCCCTTCCCCTTCTGTATTCTTTAGCTGCTGGTGTCCCAACAGTTTAAAAATGAGAGATGGCATCCAGTTTAGCTTTCATGTTGGAAAGTCTGAAACAAAGTTTAGCAACTTAGCTGGCATCTTGATGCATGCTATGAGGGGTAGTCTGGTAAGGCAGCAAAGACTTCTTGTTTCAGTCACAATTTATTACTTGGACGTTAAACAGTTAAATACGGACAGAAATTAACATGAATTGTATATGTGTATTAAAAACAGGCAAGTCTCTTCAGATACCTGGCTAAATCTAAAAATTTACGCGAACAACATGCAGAAAAGTGACTCAAAACACAAAATCAATTCAGCCACATTCAATGACCAGTACACACACACACACACACACACACACACACACACACACACACACTAAACATAATTTAAAAAGTGAATAAACAATAAAAATGAATTACCTCATATACTTGTCTCTGCAGGTATCCAGAAACATCTCCAGCTGAGTGGGAGTGATTCTGTCTAGCTGGTAGAGAACCTTTGGCTGGAGATTGACAGAAAGCGCACACGCACACACAAACACAGACACAAATTTAATTGGCCTGCATGAATGATGAATTTAAATGTAATATGGTTCAGTTTGGCACTCAGTTACCTCCGTAGAGCCGTTGTCATTTATGCCATACTTGTCACGAGTCTTCTTGATTTTCTCAGACACTGACTTAATAAACTTCTTTATTTCCTGGTAGAGGGAAAGAGGGAAAAAGTCAGTTCAGCTAGACAATGAATACATCACTAATGAGTTCCATTTTTACTTTCAGTATGCATTATAGTTCCTGGTCAGGACTGCTTCAACAACACCAACAGTTTTATAATTGTGAGCAAAGGGCAGTAGGAGGGTGGCATCACATCTCAGCACACAAGAAACTCTAGTAACACTTCACTCAAGAGTGATATAAGCCTGTCATAAACATGACGTGTCATGAACATTAATGACGCTTTTTTTTTAATGCTGATGACTTGTCATCAAGTGTCATTCAGTTATTGTCGTGTAAAGCTGACACTGTTTGGGATAAAGACATTACAAAAACTGAATGACACTTAATGAGAACAGTCATAAATATTAATGAAGTGTCATGTCATGACAGGCTCATGTCACTCTTAGGCCGACAACTTCAAGTAAAGTATAACCGAAATGCCGACATTTTATGAGAAGACAACACTCCCTGCTTCTGTAAGCATGGTTGACAGGCAATTACATCAATCCAAAATACATCCATTTAAAGGAAGGGTTCAGACTCAGTCACTCCATATTCTTGTTGTTTGAGGTTACCAAGTGCTGACGGCATGTGTAAGAACAACAGCATTTGGTAAAACATGAAACTTGAACAGGAAAAAGAAACAGCCTAATTCTTATTCCTGCCAGCAGTAATGGGTAACCTCAAAAAAGGGATATGGGTTGACTGACTCTGAACCTTTCCTTTAAGGTCAGCACATCACTTGCACAATAACTAGGCTGTCCTTTTAACACTGATGGCTCAAAACAAAACAAACAAAAGCTGTCCTTTTAAAGCTGATAGCTCTAAGACATGATTAGAAGAGAAGTTTTTAAATATGTTTACCAAAAAACAAACAAACAAAAAAAACATGCATTACTTCTTTAGTTATGGACAGGGTAATAAAAGTAGGTATAGCTATAGCTAAGTATATAGCTAAATATTTGTATAAGTAATTGTAGCAAAGGGAGAGAGAAGTGACCCCAGCCAGTCTCCAGGGTCTGAAACGTGCAACTTGAACGCAAGTTCCCAAAGAGCCATGAGCCAACTCATTGGTATGGCAGTCAGAACACAGACTCAACTGTAGTGACATGACTCCATCACAGTAACTATGGCCCACTTCTCCCATACGATGCGTTTTCTTACATACATAGGCGTTTTTTCTTATAACATAACATAGTAGTTTTTTATAGTAGTTTTTGTATAGGACTTATTTATACTTTGTTGTAGTTTTGTTAGGACATATGTATACTTTGCACTGTGTGCACTTTTAAGGAGTTGTTTTAAATCTCATTATACTGTGTATAATGATAATAAAGGCTTTTTATTCTATTCTTGCATTTCAACTTTAAGCTACACTAAACTTACTGTGCATTCACACCAAGAGCTACTAAAGCTGTAAAATCGCTTTTGTCGCTCATAAAAAAAAAAAAAGCTGCTATCTGTGTTCACTCTTATCTTATCGTGCTCACTGACATTTCATTTACAGCCAAAATGCATTATAGCTCATTTGCATAAAGGTGAGCGTTTTTTTTTTTCTTACAAAGTTAATTACTTCCGGCTATTTTACAGCTTTAGCCACTCTTGGTGTGAACACACAGTTAGTCAACAGTGCATCAGTGAGAAACGTGTGTCATTAGAAAGGAGCAAGAAACACTCACTTGCGACCACCAATGTAAACAGTCAGAAGATTTGGCTCCACATCACAGTAACACCTCTGACATTGCTCAACAAAACCCATGCTTTCTGTGTTAGTCTCTACACCACATTAACTTCGCTAACATTGAGTGCTGTTATTCTTGCACAGGCAAAACCTTACGAGCACGCAAAATGTTTTTCAAACGCTTCCAATCAGTATCACACTAACATACACACACATACGCACAAACGTCCGTGCGCACACACATGCTGGAACATACTATACCACAAGGTACTTTTGACCTCCAGTACCGGTTAATTCCTTCAAACAGGAAAAGGTGCAATAAACTCAGTAATGACTTCTGATGCAGCTTTTCCATTAAAGGGCACTTATGAAATCTAAAGTCAACAGGGTCTCCAGCGCTGTGGAAAACCCTTAATTTTCTATATTTCCAGCGTTTATAAACCTTTTCTCATTTCTCTTCTTTTGCTTCCTTTTTCTCAACTCTAAATGAAAAAAGAAAGCCTTGCTCCTTCACAGCAATGCAGGAGAAGTTCCCAGCTTGTGCACCAATGTACAATAAGTTAAAATACAGGAATGAAAGAAGGACACAACCTCAATTTGACTACTCTGACCTCAAACAATTGCAAGACAAGTCAAGACAGACAAGGTGAGGTTACACTAAAATGACCCAGGGACAAGGACGAGGATCAACACAAGGAGATGGATGAACACTTGCCTGTTCTTGACTTGAGGAAGAAAGGTTTTTTTATATAAAAAATATGCATATATACATTTCTTATGACATAAACAATGAACAGTCACAAACCTTTTTTTATTAAATATTTAGTATGCACATACAATTATTTGACTGTAAGAGGTTGTCAGCCATAACCATAACAAAGACAACGTGTGTATGTGTATTGTGTGTGGAAACTGGCTCGCATCGACAGTATACAATATGTTAAAATACTTGGATGAAAAATACACAACTTTAATTTAACTACTGTGACTTCAAGTAATTGCAAGTCAAGACAGACAGGTTAAAGTTACACCCTAATGACTCTAGACAAGGGAGTTGATAAACACTCAAGACTTTTTTTTTTTAAATGCTGTTTTCGAGATGTGGTTTTCTTTTGCTTAATAAAAATGCAGAATCCAAATACAAGTATTTGACTGCTCAAGGCTGTTAGCCATTACTGTAGCAATGATATTGTGTGTGCATGTGTGTGTGTGTTTTGTAAGAGGACAGGTGTTCACTCACATCAAGGAAGGTGTCTCGGCAGCACAGGAAGTCGCATTTCTTCATGATGGACTCGGCGGTGAGCACCAGCTCATTCCTGCTCAAGGCTGGCTCAGTGGGGCAAGTGTACACAGCCTACAGAGCAAGATTCCACAATATTCAATATGGTGACACAACAACAACAAACAAGTGTCCTTTCACTTCAGAATAAATTAACCCTAATCACGATTCCATGTGCTAAGAGTGGATGGTGGCTTTGGAGTGGCCCACTTAACTAGCAGTACATGGGGGAAGGAAAGGTCACTCTCACTCACGTGCTTGGATTAGGCCTACCTACTCAATTTAAAACCCATCGTTTTAAACTCAGACCCAAAGTAATGATACATCTCCTCCAATGACATTTCCTTTTACAGGAAGGGGGGTTGTTTAGCAGACTCAAAGCAAGCCTGCAACATTTACTTTGACATTTATGCATTTAGCAGATGCTTTTATCCAAAGCGACTTATATTTGTCAACTATCAATTCAGTCTTCCTTATCAACCATTTGATAAGGCCATTTCTTTTTATTCAATTGATTTAACCATTTCCACAACAAAAAAACACATGGTTTTATACATGGTTTTCAAAATGTGGGTTTCAAAAACGTGAATGTTCTAAAGTATTGAGCGATAAAAACATGCAAGGTTGAAATTGATTATGTACATCTTGTTGCTATGACAGCACAGATTTGGCTAAACAGCTAAGGCCTTGTTTACACGCATCAATTTTTGATCTGTTTGAGCCTCTCATTTACACATAGGATATTTATTAAAACAGCCTACAAAGTGGAGATTTTTCAAAATGCTGTATTTTCTGGATTCCACGGGATGTGTGTTAACACAATTTAAGAAATAAACGGATAAAAAAAATATCTTAAAAAAAAATATCTAGATATGTGTAAACATATCTCAGCTTAGCTCAGACTTAGCTATGACTGGCAGCTAAGCAATGACCCATTGTTAAAGGAAACGCAACCTCAAAAGTTAAAAATTTTTTTTGCGTTTTTAGGCGTCTTGCTTCTTTTTCATCCTACGCCTTGCTCAACGCCTTGATTCAACGTGAGGCACATAGCAACAGTGATGTTGCATCGTTCCATAGGCAATTAATTGACTTTGACCACCTGGAGGTTAAAAAAAAACAAAGCGCGTCAGTCTGAAGACAGTAAAGTTGTACTTCACAGCACTCACTTTGGACAGTCATTTTCTAACTGAGCATAAAAGCAAAAGAATGAAACTCGGTCAGCCTTCAGCCCCCAAAGCATTTAGAGAATGAATGTGCCAGAAAAGACAAAATTAGCCATACAGGAATCATGCCTCATTGAAACAGTTGCATGCAAAACTGTGACTGTTGGAGAAAAAAAACATTTGGGACATTTTGGGGACACACATCCAATTAAATCAAACAAACAAACAAACAAAAAAAAACAGTGGACGAATAAAATTTATCCCAACTTTTGGAACACCATGGGAGACAGTGAAATACTTTCCAGGACAAATTGTCAACTTTAATTCCTCAGTGGCCAATTATGAGCGTTTTATCGGAGACCTGGAGGAAGACTGCTGTGTCCTTCATAACCTGCGACCATCCCATGCCAGCAGAGGCTGTAAACAGCTCTATCTCTGTCATGAACTCTTCGCCATTTTCTCAAGGCACTCTTCTGTGCAGCACCAAACTGCATTTACATCAATTGCACAGTCCCCCACCCCACCCCACCCTATTACAACATCTTTTAAGTTTTTACTCTTTTCTATTTATCAAGAACTGGACTAAGCTTTTGCACTGCTCTATTAACTCTATATATATATATATATATATATATATATATATATATATATATATATATATATAGAGAGAGAGAGAGAGAGAGATAGATAGATAGATACGTGTGTATGTCTGTGTTTTACAATATATTTACTTATATACTAATACTAATAGGCGGTGGTAGCGTAGTGATAAAGGAACCTGGCTAGCGTGCAAGTAGCCTGAAAAGTTGTGGGTTTGAATCCCAGTGAGCAAGGCACTTAACCCTAAGTTGCTCTACGGGAGACAGTTTATAATGCATGCGTCATGTGTATTCTATGTTGTGGAAGCTTAAGGATACCAGAATATCCAACAGGATAATAAAAGTATTTATCTATCTATGTAAGTTTTTACAAGACGATATACTCAGTGCATCAGCTTTGACATACGCTTGTTCTTCAACAACGTTCTTTCAAATTTCACTGAGTGCAACAGATGGCAAGACGGCAATGTCTTATGTTCAATGAGTTGCAACATGTTGTTAATTGAACGGTTGGTCACAGATGGTGTTCCAATCATGCAAATAGAAAGGTAAGCACTCCCAAGCTCGTTCACTTAATATTGTTGGGCCAATGTACAGTAGTCGATGCTGTGAGGAAAGCTTAATAATATATGAGACATGGTGTGACATACTCTAATGTTGTCAAGGACCCTCTTGAACTCCAGTGGCTCGTCCTTTCCCTCCATTGCGGCGGGATCGAGGCCATCTCCGCCGTAGATGAACTGGATGATGTCGCCCGTGGAGCTCCGTACCGTCAGATCGTACTGCGAGCAGAGGTCCTCCAAGGACTTCACTAGACGCCTCTGAAGACACAATATGGATGTTTAAGGTGAGAGATACTTTATTTGTTCTGAAGGGAAATAATATGGATGTTTAAGGTAAGAAATACTTTATTTGTTCTGAGGGGAAATTCAGTGTCATGACACTAACAGGCAAAATCCTGTGCATATGTGCACACACACACACAAACACACATACATGCGCGCAAACACACACACACAAACACGCACACCCACACACACGCTCACACGTACACACACACACAACTGAAGATGGACAGAAAATGAGTGGTGGGGGAGGGGGGTATAGGATCGGGACATTACCGCAGGCCGCATGACCGCATGGCCTACTGCCACTGTAACTAGTTGCCCAACAGCACCACCACAACTCTGCATAGTTTATCCAGGCAAGTCCCTTTACTCAGAGGACAAATGAGGACCTATACAGAGAGGAGGTGGTGATGTGAACAAAACAAAATAACTGCGCATTGATTTCAGGAAGACATTCAGGCAAACACACCCCATTGTCCATAAACAAGACTGAGACTGTTTAGGAAACAACGTTTCTGGGAGTACACATCACAGACCTCACATGGACCAAGAACACAATACAAAAAAGCTCAGCAATGCCTCTATTTTGTATGGAAGCAGCGGAAGGCCCACATCCCCTCCCCCATCCTGACAACCTTCTACAGGTGGACTATTGAGAGCATCTTCAGCTCATCACATCATGTCTCATCACAGTGTGGTTTGGTAACTGCACTGCTGCAGAAAGAAAGGCAGTGCAGAGGATTGTGAGGACGGCTGAAAAGATCCCTTGCTCTGACATCTACAACACCCACTGTCTGCAAAGCCACAAGCATGGTTAAAGACTCAACACATCGGCCCCATGGACTGTTCTCCCTATTGCCATGAGGGAAAAGGAACCGCAGTATAACTGCCCGCACCTCCAGAATGGAGAAGAGCTTCTTCCCCCAAGCAGTCAGACTGCTGAACAAAATGTGACATGTTTATTCACACTGAACTAAATGCATACCTGCACTTTGTCACTTTTTCTATGCTGCTAAACACTATATTCTACCTCCACCCCACTGTGAATCTATCTACAAACAATCAGCGCTCTGTTACAAGTCCACTTATGCCCTGCCTTAGTGTCTGTTGTCTGATATAATGTATGTGCACTAAATGTAGCTTAATTGCACTGAATGTAGCCTAAGTGCACTAAATATAGCCTGTCTCAAATGTCCTCTATGTATCATAATGTGGCACCACTTGACTCCATGGTGAAACCTTGCTTCGTCTCACTATATACAGTGAATATGGCTGAAATGACATTAAAAACCACTTGACTTCACAGCTCGGCAGCTATTTTAGGATTGGGACTTGACAATGGTGGCGCAGATGGTAGAGGTGCCATTCAGCAACAGCAGAGGGCTAGATTTGAGCCCCGCTCTGCCTGACCCCATCAAAGTGATACTGAACCCCAAATTACTGCCGCTGAGCAGGTTGGCACTTTGCAAGGCAGCCCCTGCTACAGTGTGTGAATGGGTGAATGGGTGAATGTGAGGCATACATTGTAAAATGCTTTGAGTGCTTGTAGGAGTAGAAAAGCTAAATATGTATGCAGTCCATTTACCATCTATTTTAGGTTAACAATATCAGCCCTCTATTCAAACGAATAGGGAGATATTTAACTCCAGTTAGGAACGTCGCACTGACAAAAAAAAAAAAAAAACACATTTCATTACATTTACAATTACACTGCACACCATGGTTACCATGGTGACAAAGAGAGTAAAGAAAAGCCTAGACAGCAATCGTGCCACTTCCCACAATGCAACTGGCTACTTTCATTGCACTACAGACAGGAATTGCAGTTAACAACTCCAGCATCTGTGTGCCACCAACTTCTGTAATACGATTCGTTTGAAGAATTTTTTGAACATCTCCTCCTGTTATACTGTCGGGAAGGCAGGAGGAACCCAAACACCATCTCGATAGCACTGTATGCATAATCAAAGTCTATGCCCTCTTCCAGCAAAAGCCAGTTAGCGTACAACAATGGGAAGCACAGCACAGCACAGCACAGTAAAATAAGGGCCTTGGTGGAAGCCTTTAAAAGTAGACCGTGAACCGACACTCAATTCTTGGAACATTTCGGTCTCCTTGCGTGACTGAACCTAAAGCAAACAAAGCCTACGGAGAAGAACTAAGAATCTTTGTGAGGCCTGGCAGACATGGACTTCACAGCATCATGAGTGATATGAATGAACACTTTTACAAGCTAAAAGCTCTGTTGGCCTTTTTTATTTATTTATTTAAATTTACTCTTATTAAATTTATTAAATCTTAATAAATCATGACATTGGTTTCCCTTTGTTACCAAAAAAAAGAGTCATTCCTATCCTTTTGTCTTCCTTTTCTCATGGATGAGTTAGATATAAATGCCTCCCAAGACAAGACACAGTTTTCTGATTTAAAACAAAAAATTGTTTTGAGCTAAATGCTAGTGGTTTGAAGTCTCTCTTCCGTTCGGTTGAGTCTGATGTTTTATAGTGCTTGCTCAGTGGATTCCCTTGGGGCCTTTTAGCTGGGAATTAGGGCTTGGCAACATTACGAATTTATTATTGGAAAACAGTTTCGTGAGTTTGGATGAAAACACCTCGATCATGACAACTCTTCTCCTTCCGTTTCACTGTTTTGATTATGCAACAGCAAACAGAAAAAAGCAACTGACACTAAAGGTCTGTGTGTGTCTGTGTGTGTATGAGAGAATGAATGACTGTAAATATCTGTTTGTATAAAAGAGAATGACTGTGTGTGTGTGTGTGTGTAAGTGTGTGTGTGTGTGTGTGTGTGTGTGTATGTGTGTGAGTGTGGGGAGGATAGGGAGAGCGAGAGTGTGTGCGTGTGTGAATGTGTGTGTGTGCGTGCACTGTACCTGCATGTATCCAGTCTCGGCGGTCTTCACAGCAGTATCCACAAGCCCCTCTCTGCCAGCCATGGTGTGGAAGAAGAACTCAGTGGGGGTGAGGCCGGAATAGAAACTGTCAGCCACAAAGCCTTTGGCAGCTGGGAGCTTACGAAGGAACACACATCTGCCATCAAACTTTTCTGCCCTGACAACTCCACCCAAAACACAACTTACACACAATTTATAAACACATGTATAAGCTGTACACAGGTCAGTATGCACACATAAGCAGCACGATTTTCTTCAAATAAGTGAAGGCTACCCCTGGCTACTGTGTGAACACCTTACGCATCATTCAAGCTACTGGATAGTCTAATTTTCTTCTCAAAATGAATAAAATATATAACTTTCTTTTGACACACAATAGGCCCTTGCCAAATTATACAAAATGAGGAGAGTCATTATATTCCTGGGGATTACGTAGAAATGAAAAGGGCTTTTTTTTTATTATGTCTTTGTGTGAGTGTGACACAGACACGCACGGACGCACGCACGCCTCCCACTAAGTCAATCCTTCAATGCAGGAGGCAAACTAGGGGTGGTGAAGGAGGAAGAAACCAATTTCAACATCAGAGACCTACAGCAACAAACACATAACATTAGCTGACCTCACACCTGAGATTGATTTTTACCATTATCCCCCATATACACGTTTACAATTTTAATTTATGATGCTGTACACACACACAAAGACAGCATGTTCTGATTTGACTTTGCACAATTAATGGGCTCAGAGTCATGACGTCATTACTTATTCTAAAGGTAAGCTCGATAAGAGTTGATTCTTATTCTTATTCTCACACCAAAGAGTCATTCCTGATCCTAGAATTAGTGCAATCCAGACCACTTGACTGAGTAGGCAGTGAGGAAAAAATAATCAAAGAGCTAAGTGGAACTTGTTAACCTTGGCTGAAGTGGTCTCACTCACTGATGTTACCAGAAAAATAGGTCTGTGCTAATCACTCACTGGCCTAATTCCTGCGTGGAGTCACATCATGAAGCACATATTTCATGGTGGGCGGTTGGGCGACAAGGTCTAAATGTGTGCCAAAGAATCTGATGAACCTGCTATTAGATTGTCTGACTGTAATGATAGCCCAAGGGTAGGGGAGGTAGATTTCTGGGCATTGGACAAAGGGAACACGCATGCTGATGTTTTTCGCAACTGACCCTGATTGAATGATCAGGTCTACTCAGGACATCAAGGTTTCACTTGTGGGGTACTTGGACCCTACAGACATTCTGGACGCTACCGTTATTGGTGATGTGACTGTTGCTCTACCACGCCCGTATTGGTCTGCGTAAGCCAAAGAACTAAAGGAACTAAACCATGAAGTGATTAAAGACAAGCTGGGGGTTGGTTGCAAAGGTAGTTTGTGAATCTTTGATTACGTGTGTAATGTGTGTAGTGTGTGTGTTGCACTTACCTTCGAGTGCTTGTCAAAGTGAGGCAAGGAGCGACTCTCAAAGCCATCAGGCACACGGGAGCCACTGATGGCTTGCTGACCGACACAGGCAATCATCTGAGAGATATTGATGAATGAACCTGTTCAGACAGACCATAATAATAATAGAAATAAATAAATAAAATAAAAACGCTAACAGGCTGCCTCCTCTATTACTGAGTATGTCGTGCAGGAGCATATATATATATATATCTGAGTAGGGAAACGCCATTGACCTAATTACACACATAGTTTCTGTGTGCTCAAGTGACATTTCAGTAGGCTTTTGAAGTACGGGACCGTAGTCATGGAAACGGCCACACACGTGTTCTTGAGGTGGGGGACAAGGCCTTGTACACAGTTGGCTTCCTCTTTTGAGGGGTTGAAAGGGTCTTGAGTATACAAGCCATGCTGGGTGCGTGGGTACAATATGGCCTCTGGAGTGTGTGTGTGTGCGTGTGTGTGCGTGTGTGTGTGTGTGTGTGTGTGTGTGTGTGTACTTATTGCTGGGGCAAAATCATAATGAGAGAGAGAAAGAGTAAGAGTGAGTGTGTGTGAGTGAGTGTGTGTGAGTGAGTAAGGGCAGGAGAGGCTGGCCATTGTGTTAATGTATATGTATATGATTCTGAGTGCTTGTGTGTGTGTGTGTGTGTGTGTCTGCTTTACCTTTGGAGCCACACAGTGCCATAATGAGGGGACTGTTGCTTTTGTCCAGCTCTCGGAGACAGGCGCTGCCCGCATGATCTCTAATGACAGACAGCTCTTTTAAAATCAGGGCCTACAAAAGGTACACAATAACCAAGTCAGAGACACCCACTCCAACACACTCTCTCTCTCCCTCTTTCTCACACACACACACACACACACAAGCAGACATGATTTTTGAAGACACGTGACTTGACAATTAAGGCCAATTCCAGACCCCAATCTGAATGTCTATGAGGTACTTAAACAAGGATTCCATTTACTCCTAATGACACATACCGCACTATTAAAATGTAGATGTAGCTGGTGTGATTCCAAATGTGTGTGTGTGTGTGTGTGTGTGTGTGCGCTGCTCATTTTCAATTTCTTTCAAATGCACATTCTGGCTATTGCATACATCATTCACAATCCTTTTTATTCTGTATGAGGGTACTTTTGTGAGTTCCTGAGCCTTAATCTATGTCTATGCAGTGTGCACATCTGGAGGTACACACTTGTGTGTGTGTGTGTGTGTGTGTGTGTGTGTGTGTGTGTGTGTGTGTGTGTGTGTGTGTGTGTGTGTGAGTGTGAGAGAGAGAGAGAGAAAGCATGTACAATGCGTGTGTGTGTGAGAGAGTGAGCATGTTCTTGTGTGTGTGTGTGTGCGTATGTGTATGTGTGTGTACCCTCAGCCTCCTCTGGTGTACAGACTGTGTGTGAGTGTGTGCATGTCTGTGTGTGTGTGTGTGTTGTTTCTCTGAATACCTTGACTTAATTTTCACATGATCCATCACATGCATCATCAAACACATCTGTCTACAATAACAATTCTATGCATTTTTAGCATCTGTGAAAGGTTCTGCAAAGATAATGTATATTGTAAAACCAAATAACATAATGAAGTCTCATAGACCAGCATTTGATTTACGAACTGTCTATATTCAACAGCCATTGGAAAGTAATGGCTTCCTGTTAGCGTCACCACCCGCTAAGTGATCCAGTTTTTTTCTGCCCAAGTTGAAGCGCAGCTCATTTGCAATTGCCCTCAAATAAGATTCCACTTGAACATTTCTATGCCTGGACACAATAATTACGACGACTTGGCAGAACTTGGCAGAATAAAACCAGATTAATACATTCACACACCCAAATAATGGGAAGCATTTTTAGTGAATTAAAGAGTGAATTAAACCAATAAAATGGGAGACACCACTCTGCCTAATTAAAACCTATCATAGGCTAATTCTACCAATCAAGCTAATATTAGAAATTATGTAACATAATTTATGCCATCATCATTCTTTCAAAAAAGACAAAGGTAGATGATTCAGTGGCTAGAATTCACAATGTTAAAAGACGTTATTAGTCGTATCAATCGAAGTTACTGTATGCAAATTGGGTGCTAGATGCAAACCCAGGGAGGGGGTTATGAAATATGCTTTGGTAAACAAGCCAAACCAAACAAACAAATAAACATTTACATAAAGGTTGCAGTCTTTTTCCAGCAGCAGCTCAGTTGATGACACAGTGTCAATTTTTAGTTTTAAATGCACCAATTAGGCTGCTTATCCTTTGACTGCATCTAGTCACACATCAGGCCAAATGAAAATGGAAGGACAGACCAGTAGCAAAGCACTTGCTTTTTGTGCTGCGTATCTGACTTGGGTTTTCAAGAGTGTCTGAGTGTGCTCATATCTCTAAAATGAATCTTTCAGAAATACAGCTTGAATTTACTGGTGTGTGTGTGTGTGTGTGTGTGTGTGTGTGTGTGTGTGTGTGCTCTAGTCATTTTCAATTTCTTCCAAATGCTCTTTCTGGCTATTGCATACATCATTCACAATCCTTTTTATTCTGTATGAGGGTACGTTTGTGAGTTCCTGAGCCTGAATCTATGTCAATGCAGTGTGCACTTCTGGAGATGCACAGTTTTGTGTGTGTGTGTGTGTGTGAGAGAGTGTGTGAGAGTGTGTGTGAGAGTGTGTGTGGGAGTGTGTGTGGGAGTGTGTGTGGGAGTGTGTGTGAGCGAGTGAAAGAGCATGTACAACATGTGTGTGAGAGAGAGCATGTTCTTATATGTGTGTATATGAATGCGTGTACCCTCAGAGTCTCCTCTGGTGCACAGCCTATGTGTGTGTGTGTGTGTCTGTGTGTGTGTGTGTGTGTGAGTGTGTGTATGAGAGTGTGCATGAGGGTGTGCATGTCTGTGTCTGTGTGTGTGTGTGTGTGTGCACACATGTACCTCTAGAGTCTCCTCTGGTGTACAGCCTGTGTGTGTATGTGCCTCTGTGTGTGTCTGTGTGTGTGTGTCTGTGTGTGTGTGTGTGTGTGTGTGTGCGCCTCTGTGTGTCTGTGTGTGTGTGCATATGTACCTCAAGAGTCTCCTCTGGTGTACAGCCTGGTTGAGGCTGGAGTTTGCCGGTGTTTAGGGCTTCGATGTACTCGTCACACTTCTTGTAGCCAGCATCCAGCAGATCCTGCTTGGCCTTTAACAGGCCCTGGCCTGGGGTCACGTCACCAATACCAATGGAGAAGCCCCTGTTGGCTGAGGAGAAAACATATATTTTTTATTATAATCTATGATATAATTTCTTATTTTTAAAGAGAAAAAAATCACTGGTATTTAGCAGACACTTTTATTCGAGTGACACAGGCAGAAACTGGAATCTGAGTTAATCTCTGTGATAGAAAATTCATGAGTTCATAAGAGTGTTTTCTTTGATTACAAAAGGGTGTACTTTCAGATGTACGAGGCTCTGGTTACTGGTTAGGGACTGGCCCAGTGCTCAGTGATGAAGTGTGTGTTCACTCAGAGTGTGTCCACTGTGTGCTGTGTGTGTCATCACTGGTTCATAGATGTGATGAGAACAGGGATGGAATTTCTTCATGGAACCAAAAACGTGTTTATACATCTCCGGACGCGGAGTGCCTTTGGGGTGCATGTGTGTTCAAGACCAATTTTGCTGATGAATGATGAAGACAAGTAAATGCATCTCTGCAGAAACAATCAGCTTGAACTTGCTTTCTTTGCTGAAACAAACTCAGGGAGCCGATTATGAAATATGCTTTGGTAAGCAAACACACAAACAAACAAACATACAAACATTTACATAAAGGTTGCAGACTCTGTCAGTCTGTTCCCAGCAGCAGCTCAGTCGTAAATATGTCACTGCCAGAGCATACCAGCAGCAAAGCAGGCATGGGTGCTGCGCATCTGACTTGGGTTTTCAAGAGTGTGTCTGAGTGTGCTCATATCTCTAAAATGAATCTTTCAGAAATACAGTTTGAATTTACTGATCACTGCCACGGACACAATCACTATGGTCACGCCACTAGGCTGATCACAAGCTAAATGCTTTGACAGTGTGAGCTGCTCCTTTCCTATTAGACCACGTTTTTCCTTGCCAATGGCATTATAATTTCCATCCCCCCCCCCCAACTGAGACTCTGCATATGCAAATTGCACACATTGCTACTAATTGTTCAGTTTTTATATTTATATTTGCACCACTTATTATTATATTATTATCATTACTGCTGCTACTGTGGCAAGTACTGCCTATTGACATTTGCACATTGCACTTTTGCACTAAAAACACAATTACAACTACCTCTAAATGCACAAAGCTGGAACACTCAGTGAACTTCAACTCATGCCTTGTCTGTCTTGTCATGCCCTGCTACATTAGTAGTGTACTTAGGGTACTCTATGTCTTGTCTTACCTGTTATGTTAGGTAGTAGTACTAGGCAAAAGTAGCCTTAAGCTACTTGCACTTATTTATTTATACATACTTAGGACTAGAATTGTCTTGTTGTGCATCTGCACTTTACTGTTGTCCACGTACACGCATGGAATAGTGGGAAACGTAACTTTGATTCTTTTGCATGTTAAGAAATTGACAATAAAAGCGACTTTCACTTTGACTTTGAAAAACGTCGAAATAGCACTGTGTGATCGATACAATGTTAATACAAAGGTGTAGACAAGACAAAGCAAAGCAAATGAAGTCAAAACATATGGCTTTGGGCAAGAGTGGTCGAAAATTCACCATTTTTGACATGTCATATATTGAACGACGTTTTGATTAATCCATAATAAATAAATAAATAAATAAATAATGAACAGATTAATAATGTATAAAAACAATAGTCGTTAATTACTGCCCTAATCCACCCAGTCCCCAATCCCGCTTGCTGTCACTCACACAGGTAGACGGGGGCGAGGCGGGCCAGGCGGGACATGGCGTTGGCCGCTTCCAGCTGGCCCCAGTCCCGCAGTAGGATGTAGAAGATGTTGTTCTTGGAGCCTGAGCCCAGTGTGCCTTTGTCCATGCTGCCACACATCAGCTCACTGTTCTGGATTACCACAACTGATGTGGGGGGAGAGGGAGAGGAGAGAGAGAGAAAGAAAGAAAGGGACAGAGAGAGAGAGATAGACAGAGAGAAAGATTCTCTTCATTCTACTGCACTGAATACAGCAACTCTTCATTGTCCTTCAGGAAACTTTGGAAGGACTTTGGAAGGACAAAAGTGTTCAATCTGAAGCCTTTTCCTCAGTCATAGCTGCTCCATGTCAAAACTGCAGCACAGCGCTTTTTTGTACTAACTATACTTTATTAAACATTACTTGTAATGAATCCTGATTATTATTTCCTAAGAATGAAGAAAAGAAATGCATTCTAATGTTTAGTCCACCCCTGTGTATTAACCTCGTAGCTACAGAAATTCAGCAAATTCAATATTTAACCTGATAATAATGAATAGTTGAGAAATTATGGTATGTCATATAAATTCATTATGGCTTTACACAAACTCTTATGTTATGTATATCGTCTGAGTTCATTTTCTTAATAATGCATTTGACTTGTGTTCAGTGCTTCCATGCAGCTGAGTAGCTCACAGGAGTCGTTGAAGCACAGGTCTTCTCCTTTGCCACAGTACTGTTTGCCTTTGGTGCGCAGGTTGGCCTTGACTGGACAGGCTGCGCTAGGCTTCAGGATCAAGCTGAAGATTTGCTTCCCCGTCCACAAAGTGACAGGCTGGAAAGAACACATGGCAATTTAGAGATATTATGGTTTATGAAAACCAACACATGTCAATTCCAATGTGCTGCAGTCAGAAATTAATTAATCAGAGATTAATTAATTTATGATTATAACTGCAAGTGAGTGTCAGGTTGTAAAGCAATTGAATGTTCTCCGTCTTTATTGGGTCCATATTGCATTGTGCAGTACTGCTTTGCTTCACATTCAGTTAAGATATTCCAATTGAAAACAAATTATGTAATCAAACAGATTTTGTCGCTGACATTTGCTCACGTCGCCTGCAGTTAGGACACAGTCTTAACGCAGAGTGAGGCAAGTTTTTGCTTAGCACTGCACACTAAGGAACTGACAGAAAATGACTGTAAATGGTCCTAATTCTATGCGATTCTATGTTGAAACACTACCTTCATGATAGCAGGCCGAGGCAGAGATACTTTGACCTTCTCGTCTTTGCCAACGAGGATGGAGGCCACCATCTGGCAAGCTTTGGACCGGTCAAAGAAGGTGTCCTTCAATGTCAGCAGGTAAGCTCCTGTAGGGGCAAACACCAAGGACAAGTATTAGAATAGTTATTCCTGGCTTTAGTCATATACTGTGTGTGTGTGTGTGTCCGTTTTGTATGTCTGGCAACAGTCTTTCAAAACTCCTGAAGAACACAAGCATTCATTTTGTTTGAACTCAGTGTTGTCGCTGACATTTTTTTTTTAAAGGGGTGCACCACTGAAGTTAGTCTTGTACGTGTAAGAATAAACATAAATTTAATCAGACTTCATTCTTAAGTAATTCAAACAAAATATGAAATCACTGATTTTTAAGCACCAGCATCTGCTCCATAATAACCTTGGGGTTGCACTTTGAGTTACACTTCTCATGATTTCAAAGAACCAACCAACCAACCAACACGAGCTGAAGAAGCCTAACAAAGTTCCAGTGCTCCCCCTTGTGGTGGACAAAGTAAACGTATGTTTTGGAGTCATGCCAGAAATTGGCAATGCAATACCAAGAGCACAATGGAGGAAAGTGTACAACAGCAAGAAAAAGGTAATGCACTACTGAATGTCCAGACACAAGACCTACAGTCTGATGCTGCGTGAAATACAGATTAGTCATCCAGGATATGCACTATGCAGTACTGTGGGTAGGAAGCTGCAACATCACAAAACAGAACAACAGCATTGCTGACTATACCAGGGACCATGTTTTCAATCTTTCCACCAGTCAGTGCCAGTATAACTGTGGGTGATGTTTGTAAGGCTTTGCATGCCTTTAGCTAGGTCGCTTACTTGCTGGTTTTACACCAAAACTCCACTGTGCTGCTGAGTAATGCTTCCTATTCATAATTATTTAACGCATAACTTTTTCATTACTGTGCTGATTGCATCAAATTTAAAGTACTGTCTATTTCAGTTATAGGAGAAACTCTGCAGAGACTCTGAAGAACATGTGATGTACATGAAAGAAGAAAAATAGAACACATCGACAATGTCATATGAAGGTCATCATATGTAAGTAGGTCAAAGAAGTTGTTTGTGTTGTGGAGATTAAGTTTAAATAAATCATCACCATCATCACTTGGAATGACCTCTACAGCAGGAAGAAAACGAAGAATAGAATCTGGCACAGAATAGAATCTTGAATGTCACATAAGGTGATGCTATTATATTTAGTGAATGCAAAAAGAAATGACTGGCATATGTGATCACTGGAAAAACACCAAGAACAAGACTTAACACACATGACTCTTTAGTTACTCCCCACCTCATTTGTGTGTGTGTGATAACAGCTCAGTGTAGAGAAGTGTGCATATGAGTGATTGTATAATACTATAATTTTCTGACTATATACTGTAAATAATATTAATTTAGCGAAAAAAAGGCCATGAAGTTAAGGGGAATCATAGCACAGTGGGTTTACATATGATGCGGGCTAACACACTGGAAATTACTGTATGTTTATGTACTATATATACTGCAATGGGTAGAGAGATCACAAACTAAAACAACTCTGCTTCATGTTCAGAGAAGAAATGTGGACAAGTTCGAGTTTGTGGTTAAAAGCAAAAATGTTTAGGTTAATTTACCAGCTACGCAATCAGTGATGGTTAAATTACTTATTACTGGGTGAATAAAGGCTCTCGTGGGCTCTCTACCTATATTCCGCAGTTACTACGCTTGCGATCTGTTGAAACAGCGAGCCACGAATGAAACTGACATTGCGTTTATTACCTTGTCAGTCAAAAAAATGAGATTAAAGTTAAATATAATAAATGTATGCAAGGCAATGAATCCAGGTTTCCTGGCAAATAAACTTCAGCCGTATCTTCTCTAAAATTAGGTATAGGTGTGTTTGACCTGTCAAAGTTGAGAGACATTGAAGCTTTGATTTTGCTAATTCCCTACAAAAATGTGTAACCGAGGTCTGTCTTTTTGAATGACAGGCCAAACACACTGAGAGATTTGGATGGAGAGACACCATAGTTGATTCAAACAAAGTTTACACACAAAGTTTAAGACTATGTACTGTGGCAAATCATTGCATTCGTTGCATCAAACATGAAGCACTGTCCCCTTCTGGGTCACTGCAACACTGTTGTGTGTGTGACATACTTAGGCTAAGGGAAAAAGTCATATCTATGTATATCTATGTATATATTTATGTACATTCTCGATCATGAGTTGCAAAGCCACAAGTTTCTTTCTTTCTTTCTCTTTCTATCAACTATCAAGTTATTTCTCCTGTAATTTTCTGTACTGGTTATTGAACTGCCAGATAAAAGCTGTCACGACCCAGGGGCCGGAAACAAAGCTTACCTGTTAGAAAGTCTTGAATAGCAGCAATCAACGGCTCCCCATTTCTCGGCGTGACCAGGTTGGCTTTTGTCTGCGGGTATAGGGAGCATGGGAGACAGAAACCAAGCAGGTGGGAGGTTGTGTTAATCATGAGGTTTAACTATAATCTCTAATTGGTCTTCTGAATCATCACCTACCACCATGCAACCAGTCATAGCAAAAATAATTCTACCACTAATAATACATTATAAAAGTATAATTATAAATTATTAAATTATAAAAGTAATGATAAATGTAATCATTTACCAAAAAAAAATGAATCACTGTATGCCGTTAAAGATAAACAAGCAATGTTGAGTGTATTATAATCATCATATGACTTGAAACACATCAATAGATAGATCAATCAAGAGTTTTTTTGTTAACAACACTGCATGCTTGCTGGATACTAAACAGGAAGTCGGATGCCAAAGTAAGTGCAGAAACTTTTCCTACCCACAAGCAGAAAACCTCACAAGCATTTCACAGGAGACACAGTTGGATACAGACACAGATGCTGGCATGACACAGCAGTTTGGGAACTCACCCCCATGAGTACCAAGGCTTCGGCCTTGGCCTCCTCTGTCTGGGGAAGGTGGAGGTTCATTTCATCACCATCAAAATCGGCATTGTAGGGTGTGCACACACACTCGTTAAAGCGGAACGTCCTGTGAGGCTTCACTCGTGCCTATGAACAAATTCAGACAGAAAGAGAAAGAGACAGAAAAATGAGCAAGAGCTCCACCAGACAGGATCAAATAAATTTTTTATATGTTTTTCTAGAGAGAGGGAGAGTCTATTAGCATATCAAGAATATTCAGCCAAGGCCAGAGAATAAGGGACCTGGGCTCTTTTGAAAAGCCTCAAGGAAGGGAAGCCGTTTCAACGCATGGTTTAGTAATTACAGTGCATATCAGCTCAAGCTAACAATGCCCTTGACAAATGCCACCGGCATTCAGTGCCGAGATATGGCACAGGGATGATGGGTTCACTAACAATGTGTGCCATGATGCTGAGCTTGTGCAGGGAGGGCTGCCGGTTGAAGAGTACAATGTCACCGTCAATCATGTGCCTCTCGACCACGTCGCCAAACTTTAGCTCCTGAGCCATCTTCTCACGGTTCCCGTACCTCAAGAACCTGGTGAGGACAGAGGAAGTAAAGTAGCAGAACTGCAGAGCAAGTGGGGAGATAGTAGCAACACAGACACTATCTAAACACTAAGTGTTGGGAGCTACATGAGATAACGACTAACCCTAGTGCTGCACCAGATATGTTACACCAGAGTTAATCCAAAGTTGCTTTTGCCGTAACAATTAGCTTCCAGTTACCAGGATGACGAACATTCTAAAACCATAGACCAGTCTTCTAACTGTACTGCCACATGACTTGGAAGACTTCCTAAAAGAGGAACTGAAATGTGCGTAACATACCAAGTCTAAGGTCATTATAAATCCTACCTTTTAAAGGATGTTATGTTAACACTTGACTAGCCCTAAAAAAGAAACAGGAAGATTCTCCAAGGCAGAATCCAGTCCACGACTGAAGCTGCTTGGAAACACTACACAACATGTTCTCCAGATTTCTGCATATCTGCGACCATGAGGAGAGGTTTTAGTACAATTCCATTCAACTTGATTTATTCAAACAGCCTCAAGGCACACTGCCACTGTGCCTAGTGTCAGGGGAAATGTGTGAGACCTAATCATTTCTGCAATAGTCCAGGATGTTTCTAGATGTTTCTTGGACCTTGGGGGCCTCAATCAGAAGTCTAAGCGAGTGCACTCTAACCCTGCACCATAACTCCACTTGCGCGTTCAATGTTGCCTGACCGCCAGAGCCCGCAGAGGCGATTCTAAGCAATGCAGACAGACTAGCTCTGTTCTTCTCACCTCTTCATCTGGTTGTGTCTCTGCTGGATGAAGTTGGCCCCCGGGTGAACCTCAGGCCCATTCTTCACCAGCTTCCTCATCAGCTCAATGTTGGCTTTGTTCACCTAAGATGGAGGAGGTCAAGAATAAAGACATGAAAACATTACATTTACATTTAAATGCAAAGTTAAGTTAGGTTTAGTCAGGTAAGTCAGGTTAAGTTTCTTGGTAAGGACTGATGTTAAAAGCACGCATGAAAGGGTGAAAAAAAATGTGCTATTCTGGAGTCTTTTCATAGAATTGTACCAATAAATTCGGCCTTGATGGCACACAGTCATATAGTTCTGCTTTAATACATTGCTGTACTCTTGACTGTAAAAATTGTGTGACATACTAATTGTGACAGGTAGATTTTTCACCTTCTCTGGGTAAGTCAAAATTTTGGCGACGTGGATAGGGACAGCCACTTCATCAATCCGCAGGTTGGGGTCTGGAGAGATGACTGTTCTGCCTGAGAAATCCACTCGTTTTCCTGACAGGTTTCCACGGAAACGACCTAACACACACAAAGAAACACACATAGAAAAGTGCAAAAGGTTTTCAATGTTTCAAGAACAAAGAGGTTGAGGGTTATTGTATCTACCTACACACCAATTGGCTCTTGAACCTCCAGCACTAGTCTGACAGCGAACCACAGTGGCCACAATGCCAGCTGCAGTGTGTGTGTGTGTGTGTGTGTGTGTGCGTGCGTGCGTGTATGCGTGCGTGTATGTGTGCGTGCGCATGTGTGTTTATACGACATGTCATTAAAGATTTGAACATCTGTGCACATCGTTGTGACTTGTTTTCAAACAACTATGTTTAATTCTGAAGGTCTACAGCTCTTTTGAACGCATCCACAGCAGCCAAACACAGTAAAACATGTAAGTACAAACCAGCCTGGTCAGCTCTACCGGGTTTCCATGTTTACCTCAAGGGGATATCTGGACAACACAATGCTTAGGTGCTATTGACATCACGCTAAATGTTTTTGTTCACTTTTGTTGTTTTTTTTCCCAATTTCTGGGTTGTTTTTTGAGATGTTTGACACAAGACACAACACACACACACTTTGCTTTTCTCCTTCTTCATGCATCATGTCATGCTTCATTTGTGTTTATTGTGTACCATCACTGACCTTGTTTCCCCTTGAGCCTCTGCACAAAGCCCCTGGTCCACTTCTTGGGTGCCATGTTGAGCGGAATGCCTGAGAGCTCACTGTTGATGTATAGGGCACACTGCAGCTGCAGAAAGTCCCAGTCTTCCATGATCATCTGCGTCTTCGCCCCAGACATGCGATGCTGAAGATGACAGCACAGACAACTTGTAGTAGGGCTGGACGATATGGCAATAACAATATATTTTCCCATTTTGACCGACATCGACTTTCATCACGACAATAACACATGAACACACACAGTGAAATCTAAGTGGAACCTAAAGAAAAAGTTAACAGAAAACATAACAATAACAATAATAAACAACAATCAATGGTCACTCTGATCATTGTCGAATTACGACAATTACGAATGTCAGTTCAGTTATTTTTTCGATTACCCCTCACTTGTACGTGTCCTCATCATTTTCTATACTATACACACTAGCTTCCTATAGTTACATCTACAGTAAGGCACAAACCATATCACAAAGTCAAAGGACAGAAGGTAATGGAGAAGACACTAAAAATATTTTTCACCATCCTTGGTCATCATTGTACAATTGCAAAAGCCACATACCGCCACTTACAACAGTAGAGCAAGTAACAGATACAGCATATCTAGAGAAAAAGAGTTATTTTTCCTACTCTCTACAAATGTCAAAATCTTTCACCCATAGCAAGTAAATAGTAGCAAATAATGTGTGTTAAAGGTGCAGTCAGTGATGCTATGCATTTTGTAAACACATAAAAAAAATCCTGTCAGGATCCACTAGTTTAATACACAGACTCCAAAAACTGGAAACAAACGGGGGCAGCCTGCTCCCAGAAACAATACAGACTAGACAGGGCTGAAGGGCTGAAGAAAGGGGTGAGCTACATCTCTGGCATCTGTTGTTCGGTCCTCTGAGGTTTAATGGACACAAACATCCAACAGGAAAACTAACCAAACACGATTCCCACCAGCATCGCTGAATGCAGCTTTAAGGTAGAGCTATATTGATTCAGGTACACTCAGAATTTTCTGCCTTCTTAGGGGCCCCCCAGTGGTCACAGTGCACACTCACAATCTACAACATTCTCTTGGGTCAGAAGGAAAGCTCATGTTTTGGTCATAAGGTTATTAGAGCTTTCGTGAATAAGTCTTTACCAAACCAGTATTACCAATGAATAAATCATTATTTGATCACAATTTCAAAATATACAAATGTTTTGAAAGATAGTAATGTGTTGTGTTTACAGTACGTTTACAAATAATTTGTACTATCGTTTCAGAAGCCCTTGCAGCATATCATTTCATTCATAAATAAATAAATACTTGTACAGGATTAGTCAATGTTAACACATCCTTTAAAGGTTTTGCCTATGGTTTGTTAAATATACATTAAAGAAAGTTATTATAAAGTGTTGCCTGCTTTACAATAGCTTTCTTTTTAGTCTTTATTGAGACAGGATCATAAAGAGTAGGAACAATTGACTGGTGTCTCCCACTGGCAAGCTGATACCTTCTTGATGACGTCATTGAGAAAGATGATCTCCGTGAGCTTCATGGTGAGGTCGTCCTCGTTGGTCCCGGACTTGAGGTCGCTGACCACTGAGGGACGAATGCACAGCGGAGGCACCAGCAAGCGGGTCAAGATGAGGTCAGCCGGCTTCCCTGACTCTGGGTTCATCAGCAGCAGAGGAACGTCCTCTGCCGGGATCCTCCGGAACATATTCAGCACCACCAGTGGATTCAGGTTCTCCTGTAACCCAGAAAATATGGACACATTGAAGCTGCAAACCCAGAAATGTGCATAACGATGGATCATAAGCCATTTAGAGTTAAAGACAAAGTTGACGGGTTGCAGAAGTTGCAGAAGCTTTTATCCAAAGCGACAGACTCGCAAAGTGGAGTTTGGGAATCTAACCTAGGTCACCCGATTGTCAGCCAAGTGGAATAACCGCTGCTCCACCACAACCACATCTGCCTTGCACCCCTGAGGGGAGCGATCTGCTAACTGGTCCATTCATTTTCAGTGATTACACTAAGCTTAGCTTACAGCGTCATACTATGCATTACACACTTAGAAGAGAAGAGTGCATATTCTCTGAGGTAAACTGCAAACAAGCTAACATCGCCGTTAACAACGTTTCCAGATCACTATACAATTACGCTTTTATCTCTGAAAGTTTTTGTCTTACAGCTTACTTAAAGGGGCATTTCAACCCATACCCGTTGTTCAAGGTTACTGAGAGCTACCGAAGAGCAAACTGTCAAAGCTGCGTTGCTAAATGCAGAAACTGGAGCATTGCCTTGAATAAAGGAACCAAAACATATTTCTCAGAATACTCACTTGTGCTCGAGGTAATAAGGCCTCCACTTCTTTGTTATGTTCGATGGCAATATCAAAAGACTGCATAAATTCTGAAACTATGGGATCCACCACCTTCTTAGTAGTCTTGTACTTCTCATGAAGAATCTTCAGCAAACCACACTTTTTCACTGGACCTGAGACAACAGAGGGGATTTTCAAGCTTGATGACACAACATAAGACATGGCAACAAAGGGTAAGAATCTCTGATTTTAAGTCTGCACTAACATGTTATTCAAAATTTCATGTAGGTTTAAGGGTTCAAGCTGGGCAGACGTTTGATTTTAGTAGTACCATTGAATGCATTGCAGTTCAAACAAATAGTCCTCTTTCTGCATTTATCTGAGATTTTCTTCTTGAGACCACGTTTCTGGAGGTAGACAAGGCCAGGTCTTCTGAGGTAGTCCATGAACTGAAGTTTCTCTTCTTTGGACAGCATAATATGGGAACATGTCTTACAGATCATCTGTGAACAAAAGCCCAGTTTGCATCTTAAAGGAGCAATCCGGTCTGAATCGATCCATGACCTTGTTGTTCCAGGTCACTGAGTGCTTTCAGTATGAAGACAGAATAAGAATATTTGATACAGCATACACCAATTAGTGAACACTTTAGGTATTAGGTAACACTAACTGAATGGGGCACATACACTTACTTTCAGTTTCATTCTCCTATGCTCCACTCAGTTAATTTTAACTGATGGTTTGCTATCTGGTCTATGTTGTATTCTTCTGTTTCTTTTTCAAAGAACATTCAGTGACTTCAAACAACAGGGCTATGGATTGAATCACACTGGATTTTTCCTTCAACTTGTGATAAGTCACAGTTAAAGTGGATTCATTACACTAACAGATATCATAAAGGAAAACAGTATTGTGAAGTGGATAAATCCTAAAGCTTCACACTGTCGTTGTTGGATATTACCAATCAACCCATTCAAGGAATGTACTGATCAATGCCTTTTTCTTTGTGAACTTGTCATAAAGGCTCACATCAAATAATCAATGCTGATTGACTTCCAAAGCAAATCTGAAAAAGCAACACTACCCTCATACCTGTAAGATCCCAATGATGGCTTTGAAGTATCCCACATGAAAGCAGGGAAGCTCCAGGTCTAAATAACCATAGTGACCCAAACAGTCTGCCAAATTCTTCCCACATGTTTCACATGGTCGGTCCTTCTCACTTGTGCCCTGGAAGAGAGGAAAAACATTGTAATTCATCTATTATTGTTTAGTCAAGCATTCCAATTGACCCATTGCGCGTATTCTGATCATTTTTCACCCTGATAAAGACGTGCACATGTACATAGGGATTCATTAACAAACGCTTAGGTTTCAATAGGGTTTGGTTTTTACCATGCGATGGTCCAGAACGCCATACGAAAGCGGTGTGTGTTTCGTATCTTGACTGTAGAGATTCTTGCTGACCACCTGGATGTGAGCCTGCTGGCGCATCTGTTCCGCAGATTTCATCCCAAAACAGATGTGGCTTCTGTATGCGGTAAGAGGGAAAAAGTCAACATACAACATTAGCTACCAACACATCAATTTAATTCAGACACCATCATATCGAAATGGACCAACAAGACATGCATTTTTACACCAATTATTAAGGTGTGTCTAATGAGCTGTCAGTTTTCAAATGAGCGATTAACGTTATGTTTTGAAAGTGGTTTCATGTTTCACAGCATAATATTTAACAACATGTCAATGTGTAGATGAATATTCGTTGACTTGAGAGTGAGCAATGTTGGAGTCAAACATGCCAGACTGCGAGTTAACCGGCATGGTAAATACTTTGGCTGAAAATTGTGACTCAAAGGGAGCCAGACTAAACAGGAAAATTGTGAAATGGTCCAAGTAATCATTGCGTTTACACAGACAAGGATGTTACTCTAGCTTTAGAGTGACGAGCAGCCGAAAGACAAGTTAGTCTCAGTAAAACAGTTAGCCTCATCCTCTTTCTCGCTAGCTGGCGTTTAAGCTAACTTTGATACTTACATTTTTTTGGCCACATCCGTCTCTCTAAATTGTTCCTTCACCATGATGTCTGCTGTTTTCCCACTCTGGTCAGTCAATATAGAAGTTCAATCTCGTTTGATATTAAATATCTATTTATTTCAGTATTTACTCCTCATACCTAAACTTCAACACGTTGACTACCATTACACTGTGCATGCAATCAGTCTGCAACCATTTATGTTCACATTCTGCATGCTGAAAACACACACGTGCCCTATGACCTGACAGATGAGAGGAAATTTCCAAAGACAACATTTGGCGTTTTGGGGAGAAGCAGTTTTAGGAGTTTTAAAGTCTGCTGCCATCTGTTGGCTAGGAGTGTAGAATGTTTTAGTTGCCATTGCATCGTTTTGCCAGTAGAGGACGCCGTCTAGCTTTAAGTCACAGATCCCACATTCGACTCTGTCACAAAATGCATCTTGGAAACCCAGAGTATGGTGGCTAACCCCAGGCTGAAACTAAATAAGCTGTTCCTTGTTTGATATGCTACCTTTACACCTGATATATTCAGGTGTAAAGGTAGGCAAACCATACACGATATGCTAACAACAGCAATAGCAACAACAATAGCCTAATAACATTTTATTCTAAAACGTTTATTTTTGAGCAAATTCTAACTTTCACTGCACCTGTAAAAACAGAGGAAGAAACTCAATTTGATTATGATGATGATGATGATTATTATTATTATTATTATTATTATTATTATTATTATTATTTAATGATGGAAATAGGCATAAACAATCGGTCAACTCAGCATATACTCACATCACAAATGTATGACCTCTCTCTCAATACTACCTGACAAGTGAACATGTCCTGTGCACATTTGATCTGTGAACATTTCTACTTTGCAACTCAACCAATCCACCAGCTGGTGGCGCTGTCTCCCCATTTTATGCACATTATTCCTGCAGTGCCAAAGCTCAAGAGGTTGCCACAATGTCAACCTTCTCTGTTACTGTTGCTACATCACCACAACTTTTCATAAGAGGAATTTGTCCTAATGCAATTTGCCAAACGTACTGGATAGAGCTGGAGGAGGGCAAAGAGCTGGAAAATGGATGAAAGAGTCTTTGGTAAAAATAATTATCTGTGTGTCTCTCTAGCAAACACTCTGTGAGAGAGGCTGTCAATAAAATATTGAGCAACATGCCACATTACTGCCAGGCTTCTGAGAAGGAGTGGTAGGCGTGTGTTTGTGTGTGTGTGTGTGTCAGGGTGATTTAGCTAGAATATTTTGTTGTGTTTTCCTCTATTCTTGGTCACAAATGCATCAATGGACATAAACAAAAAAAACACGTGCACACACACACACACACACACCACATACACACACACAAACACAAACACTCAAACATACATAAAATACATACAGTACAAATCAGTAAGTAAATATTCCATGACCACCCATATACCTGTGGGCACACCCACATACTCCCACAAATACACACCACTGTGTGTGTGTGTGTGTGTGTGTGTGTGTGTCGGTGAGAGAGAGAGAGAGAGAGTGTGTGTGTCTGTGTGTGTGTGTGTCTGAGAGAGAGAGAGAATGTGTGTGTGTGTGTGTGAGTGTGTGTGTGAATGTGTGTGTGAGTGTGTGTGTGGGTGCAGCAAGTGTGCTGCCTAAGGACTGGGAGGCCCATCATTGCCCGCAGTCATTTAACTTGTCAAAACAGCGGGGAAGGCTGTCTCCTCTCATTTGGATCCGCTCTGCATTATTGCTGGGAACGAGGGAGAGAGAGGGGATCAAATCAAACCACTAGATGAAGATTCAAGTCCAGCGGGAGACATTTGGACTGATGGATTATGATTCTCTCTCTTTCTCTCTCTTTCTCTCTTTTTCTCCAGACTGGCAGGCTTGCAATAATAACTGTGTGTGTGTGTGTGTGTGTGTGTGTGTGTGTGTGTGTGTGTGTGTGTGTGCATGCATGTGTTTGTTTGCCATCCATATTTGTGGAGTACCCAACTGCTCCACAGATCATTTGGCTGGCTTTGTCAGTGCTTTGCCTCATTTCGGCAGTACTATTCTCGAGCATCTCATCCTCAGATGCATCACTGAACCCACACAGAGAATGAGCCCAATCAAATCTCTTGACATTCCTGGTGTGTGTGTGTGTATGGACCCTTGACTTCCAGTGTCACCTGACATCTCTCCACCTGATGGAGGCTATAGCTGGATGGAGGTTATAGTGACCAGTGGCACCCAGTGCCGTGCTCAAGGACACTCGAGCATTGGTTGCTTTCGTCTCTTCCCGTGGGCCACTTTGCCATTTCGTTGAATGCAGCTCGAGAGGGAGATTGCCGTGCCATTAACGGTAGAGTAGGGTTTCCCATGCTGCGGCAGTCATTTCATGTGGTTACCCATTTTTTTTCTCAGGGTCCCCCTGATTTTTCATCTCCCTTTTTTTGTGGTTTGCATACACAGTTCAACAAATTTAATTTCCGTTTACTTGCCATCGCAATGTACTGTGAAAAATTGTGGCGCAGTAAACACAAACCACGGGTCATTAAAAACAATGACATCCTAATCCATCGGGGAGAAACCAGTGTGGTGAACGCACAAAGGAAGAAGGAAAAAAAGAATGTGGTGGAAAGAACTGACTGTTTTTCTCTGACTCTTCCCCTGAAAATGCTAAATAAATCACTGATACTCCAGCAAAGAGGAACGGTTGCATCCAGGCTTCCGGCCGCATCCACGGTTCATTATTATCGCCGGTGTGTTTTCACACACACACACACACACACACACACACACACACACACACACACACACACACACACACACAGACAACACACACACATGCCAGAGTCCTCAGTGGAGGAGTCCGCCAGTGGAAATTTGCATAGACACACCACTACCCCCCCCAACACACACACACACACACACACACACCACCAGCCATCATCCTCCCCTCCAACCAAAGGCTGTGAAAATGGAGCAATTAAAATGCATGGCTTCGCCTCCCCCTCCGGATGCCTGGGTGCCCGCCGTTGCCTCAGAAGCATCTGCAGTCTGCCTGAAGCTGCCCTGCCTTATTGAAATGGAGAAGGGGATGCCTTGTTCATCTAAAACCTTTTGTCTGTTCCCCCACGCTCTATCAGACTCCCTCTCTCCTCCCTCTCTCCCTCTCTCTCTCTCTCTCTCTCTCTCTGTCTCGATCTTCTTTCTCTCCATCTCTTCTCCTCTCTGTCACTCTTTCCTTCTTTTCTTTCTATCCCTCACACGCTTTTCTCTTTCTCACCTCTTCTCTTTCTTTTTCTCCATCCACTCTCTTTCTGTTCCTCTCTTTTTCATCATCAGACATACTTGTTTAGCCCACATTCTCTGTCCTCTCTCTCACTTTCTCTCTCCCTCTCCTCCTCATCCTTTACCCCCTCTCCATCCGTTCTCTTTCTCTTCCTCTTTTTCTTTCCCTCCCAACCCCTCTCATTCTCTCTCTTTCTTTCTCTCTCATTCTCTCTCTCCTTCTCTCTCTGTCTCTTTTTCTCTCTCTCTCTGTCACTCTCTCTCTCTCTCTCATTCTCTCTCTGCCTCCCTCTCTGTGAGTGCTGCACCATGAAACCCACCTGCTGGTCTCCACTCGGCCCTGTGCAGTAAATCCTGACCTGTTGTTCTTTTTGAAACGGGTTTGTGTTTTAATGAGCTATTGGATTCTCGGCTCGATTCACAGCAGGGAGAGGCGGTGAAGCCACTTTTGATGTGTGCCTGCCTCTGTGTGTGCTGTGTGTGTTTTGTTCAACAGGAAAATAGGAAAAACCTCTTCAGTGATGTACAGACAGTTTCAACCAAGGCGACCAATACCAAAGAAAAGGGAAAAGGGAAAATTGAGGAAGTGTTTCACAGTATAACAACAACCTGAAATCTCAGTTGTGCATCTGTTACCAAAGGCTCAAGACAGCTGTATTGATTTATTGGTTGCCATCCTCAGTTGAATTTCGCTGTTGAATTGAAGACATTTTGGGAAACATTGGCATCATCCATGGTCAATGAGCTGCGACACTTCTACCAGGGCCAGGTAATGCAGTCCATGGTTGCTTCTGTGTCTCCCTCCTCGCTTGTGTTGGGAGGTGGCTAACACACAAAAATGGCTCTTCCAAATCCTGAACCCGGTAACAGATGGCACTCAAAAATGAGCTCCTACTCAACAGCATGGATGCCTTTTCCCAGGAGCCTCTGCTCTCTCTCTTTCTCTCTCTTTCTCTCTCGTTCTCCCTCTCTATGTATGTCATTCACATTCATTGGTACATAATTCACTATCCTCATCTGAAATAATTAGCCCCACTGGAGTGGTACTGAGGGCAAGCATCTGTATTTGACTGTGAGGCCAGAAGACAGGCATGGACACCCATCTGGTGGAAAGGGGAGGTGCTGGGGCATTGGGAGAGGTGGCAAGAGAGGAGAAATGAGGAGGGGAGAGGAGGGAAGAGGAGAGGTGGGGAGAGGATAGAAAAGAGGAGAGATGAGGAGGGGAGAGAAGAGAAGAGTGGAAAAGGAGTTGAGGAGAGAGGAGAAGAACAGAGGTGAGAGGAGGGGAGAGGAGGCGAGAGAGGAGAGATGAGGAGAGGATAGAAAAGAGGAGAGATGAGGAGTGGAGTGGAGAGAAGAGTGGAAAAGGAGTAGAGGAGAGAGGAGAAGAGCAGAGGGGAGAGAGGAGAGATGAGGAGGGGAGAGGAGGCAAGAGAGGAGAGAGGAGAAGAGCAGAGGGGAGAGAGGAGAGATGAGGAGGGGAGAGGAGGCAAGAGAGGAGAGATGAGGAGAGGATAGAAAAGAGGAGAGAAAAGGAGTAGAGGAGAGAGGAGAAGAGCAGAGGTGAGAGGAGGGGAGAGATGAGGAGGGGAGAGGAGAAGGGAAGAGGAATGGAGAAGAAAGGAAGAGAGAGGAGAAGAGAGGAGGTGAGAGAAGAGAAGAATGGATGAGATAGTAGGGGAGAAAAGAGGGCAAGGGAAAGAGGAGAGGAAAAAGTGGGAGGAGAGTACAGAGGGGAAGAGGGGAAAGAAGGGAGAGGAGAAGAGAGAGGGGAAGAGAGAGGAGAGAAGAGAGGAGGGAAAGAGGGGAGAGGAGAAGAGAAGGGAAGAGAGAAGAGGAGAGAGGAAGAGGAGGAGAGAAGAGAGGAGGGGAGGGGAAGAAGGGAGAGAGGGAAAAGGCAAGCAGGGAGGGCTAAAGATGGGTGGGCTGCTGCTCTCAGTCGCCAGGGTCCCTCAGCAGGCAACCAGGCAGCACACAGCCAGCGGAGAGGCCAGATGGCAGATCCAGCCCCCCTCAGTACACACACGCACACACACACACACACACACACACACACACACACACACACACACACACACACACACACGTAGACATACACACTCACATCCACACACACACACACACACAGACATACACAAGCACACACACAAATGCACAGGTGCAAATACACGCCAATGTATTCACACACACACATATAACACACACACACACACACACACATATAACACATTCATTCTCTTTCTCTCTCTCTCTCTTTCATGCACATACACACACACACACTCCAGGGGCAACGAAAAGCATCAAGCATCCTGGTGATCTGGAAATGAAGAAGAATTCATTAAGCCTCTCTGAATTATTTATTTATTTGCTCACTTATTTACATGCCCTCTTCACTTGCGTGCTTACTGTGTGTGTGTGTGTGTGTGTGTGTGTGTGTGTGTGTGTATGGAGCCATACAGGTGCCAAGGGTTGAGATGTGACAGTCTGGAACGATTCACCCATGAGTTGAGAGGGGAAAAGCTTTGTAGAGTTGCTAATGACATCTTTAAGCATGTTTCTGTTTGAGTATCATAACATATGGAAGGGTGTGTTTGTGTGTGTGTGTGTGTGTATTTACAGTTCATGTGATTTATGCTGTGCGTGTGTGTGAGAGAGAGAGTGTGTGTGTGTGTGTGTGTGTGTGTGTGTGTGTGTGTGTGTGTGTGTGTGAATGCGCGTATGCACGTCTGTGTGTGTGTGTGTGTGTGTGTATGTGTGTGTGCTTTCCCCTAACTGACTCTGCCTCCCATTTAGCCCAACCTGTCAGCTCCCCGTGGATAGTGACTCCCCAGGGGTGAGTCTGCGTCACACCACACAGGGGAGCCTCTGGGAGCCCTGCTGCACAGTTCTGTCCTGCTGGTGCCACACATAGCTATTGCTGCTGATGCTACTGATACTACTACTGCTACACTCTTCAGTGGAGAACTGGGTACATATGGTGTGTGTGTGTGTGTGTGTGTATTTGTGTGATGTGTGTGTCTGTCTTTGTGTGTGGTGTGTTTGTGTGTGAGAGAGAGGTATGTCTTTGTGTGTGTGTGTTTGTGTGTGCACACATGTGTGCACTTGTATGTGTGTGTGTGTGTGTGTGTGTGTGTGCACGCACTAATTTGTGTGTGTGAGCAGTGTGTGGGGTCTGTTTGGGACTGTTTGGTGCGAAAATTGCAAGGGTATAGGGGTGGGGATGGAGGCTCTAAATATTTTTGCCTTTTTTTCACTCACCAAATGAATGGGGAAGCTCTCGGTTCCTTGAGGTTAATGGGTAATTAATTTCACAATGATATTATATGTTGTAATTTGATCAGGGTGAACATGGCTCTTGCCTCACACGCTTTACTCCTCTAGCTTGTCAGCTGGAAGTTTTATAGAACGGAAAGCTGAAAACGAGCTGTGACAACCTCTGTCCAAGAGGAATTCTTCTAATTTGTCCTGGTGAGGAGATTCCAGTGAACACAGATAGAACCCTCTACTGTTGATCTCATAAGAGCAGCCTCATCACTAACATCCACACATACAGTGGGATTTTGTACAGAGAACCTCCATATAATCAGTGCATCCTAATATATAACACAGTTATACATTGTTACATCCTCATTATAACACACTGATATCAGCCTCATTAATAACACAGTTGTAGCAACGATAACACCCTCATCAATAACATTCCCACAGGATGTTACATAGAACCTATTCAGCTCCCATTTATTTCACAATATCCTCATCTGTAACATCCATATAGATCCTCCAACACCTTTCACTGAAATCATAGTAACAGCTTACTTTGTGCCGCCAGTACAAACAGGAAGCTAACACAGAACCTCTATAAAGCTTTTGTTAATTACTGTTCTGTTATGGCCTATGGAATGAACACATGCCCCTGTCAGCCAATCAGAGATGAGTATTTCTTTTTTCCAGATGCTGCTTCACATGACCTTCATCCATAATATCCACATACCCAGGATGTTACAATGTAATGTATGTAAGATCAAACACCTTTCACAGAATTCACAGTCACATCCTAAATCAGTGACATCCACAGGATGGTACATAGAACAACATCCCATCTATTTCACAATATCCTCATCTATAACATATACAGGATTTACATAAGATAGGACCTCCAACACCCTTCATGAAATCACAGTAACATCCTAAATTAGTGATCCACACAAAGGATGTTAGAACAACAACATAGAACAACATCCCATTTATTTCACGGTAACGACTTCATTCACCACAGCGACAAACAGGATGTTGCACGGAACCCCCCATATCCCTTTCATTTCATATAGCGTCCCTTTTATGCTATGGCACCCGTATATGTGAAAGGCTAGGCCAACACAACCGGGTGATTGAAGATGGATCAGCTTGTGTGCAGTGTGGGAGGCTGTTAGATTGTGCACCTCCCTTGCCGGAGTTATTTTCTGTGACACGGTCAATACCACCCAAAGCTATTGACCTGACATATTGACGTGCCGGGGCCTTGGCTGCCGCGAAGCATCTGGACGCTGGGTATCGAGTAGAGTGCAGAAACTGAGGCGGAGGAATAAAGGAACAAGAGGTGGGGAAATGGATAATGTGCCAGCGGTTGAAAAAAACATACTCTGCAGCAAAGCAAAACCTGGGGTGGCTAAGTGGTTTGTGTGTGTGTTTTGTGTGTGTGTGTGTGTGCTTTCCTCGAACTAACTCTGCCTCCCATTTGTGTGTGTGTGTGTGTGTATGATTTTGTCTGTGCGTATGCAAGCCAGTGTGTGTGTTTATGTGAGTGAGTGTGTATGTGTGTGTATGATTTTGTCCATAAGCATCTCTGTGTTTGTATGCGAACCAGCAAGTGTGTATGTGTGTGTGCGTTTATGTGAGTGAGTGTGTATGTGTGTGTGATGATTTTGTCTATCTGTGTGTGTGTATGCAAGCCAGTGTGTGTGCATATGCAAGCCAGTGTGTGTATGTGCGTGTGTGTTTGTGTATGTGTATCTGTACATATGTGTGTTAATGTGAGTGTGTGTGTGTGTGTGTGTGTGTGTGTGTGTGTGTGTGTGAAAAGGAGTATGCATCTGTGTCTCCAACCTCTAATTCCATTAATTAATATAAGTGGAGGGGTGTATGATAACTGGCGCTTAGACACTGACTCCTCAACAAGTAAATTAAGCTTTTATTTCACACACGTCGATTTTTTATGCTGTGGAAGTGCAGCTGGTGTCTCCCCACACAGAAATCCATCATCTCAGGGGGATTCAAGACTCAGTGTTCATCCCCAGCTTCTTCTTTGTTTTAGTGTGAGTGTGTGTGTGTGTGTGTGTCTGTGTGTGTGTGTGTGTGTGTGTGTGTGTGTGTGTGTGTGTGTGTGTGTGTGTGTGTGTGTGTTACTCCATTCCTCTAGAGGCAGTCTGTGGCAGATTGAAGGAGATCTGGTGTTCCAGATAGCAGCCGGTTGTAAGCCTAATCAGGGCCAGTTTTGTGCCAGAGGTAGCTCTCCTTATCTAAAACATGTTAAATGTGTGTCTGTGTGTGTCTGTGTGTGTGTGTGTGTGTGTGTGTGTGTGTGTCACACTCTCCACCCGCTCCCAAGACTCCCCAGGGGAGGGGAATGGGCAGACTGTGTGTCAAAACAATTCAGTCTGACAGAAGGAAAGCCAGAGGAACAGAACATTTTTGTTATTTCGATGGTACTCAGGTAAATTAAATAGAAGAGAGTATCTTTTTGGAAGGGCCTGTGTGATGGTAGATATAGGATTTGGGTGAATAACTGAAGTCCCAGTTGCCACAGCCTTACACTCTTATTATCACTATTTACTGAGATGGAGCATATAAACCTCTTGTACACTGTCATCAAACGAAACAGACTAAAGAAAGAATAAAAAAACAGAGGAAAAAGAAACCTATAGAAGTGGTTAGAAATATTATATATTTTGACATTATTGGCCATAGGTTACAGGTGAATATCTACTATGAAATGATGTTACAGTTATCATATAGTATTGTGTACGTTGTAACATTCAGGAACCATGCCTTTAAATAAATATATTTCAGATAAGCGTCAAATAACACGTCTGACAGTACAAAAAAATAGGCATTGAAATTAATTAATATAACTCATATGATTAATATAACTCATATGAGCCTTGGCGGGTGATTGTGTGAACAGAGGCCCCGGCTGCCTTGCGGGCATGGTACCATTACAGCCATTTGGGATGGCCAATGAGAGGTGACAGCAAGGGAACTCGGGAAGGTACCAACGCTGTAGCTCTTCTCATTGCTATAGCTACTGCCCTGCAGGAAAGATGGGATTTAATGGACACTCAACCTTTCACATAACTTTGTTTATATTTATTTTTGCTTATTTCACACATTAGGTTTTTAGCACGTGTTGTATACATAAGTGTGTGCATGCATATGTGTGTGTGTGTGTGTGTGTGTGTGCCAACTTTATCTGTCTGTTTGAATCTGGCCTTTTTCCACCCAACCCAATCAGAGTATGTGCAAGTTTAAAGGGGAATGCTGGCATGTTTAGAAAAAAAATTAAAACATTTAAAAAAATTTAAAAATTTAACAATCAGTGCTACCTGGGCGGATCATGGTTCATGGTATCATGGTTGCAGCAAGCCTGCCACGCCAGCCAAATAACATAGTGATGTGGGGCAATTTTCTAACGTCAATGTAAAAAGCTCTTTTGTGCCACTGAAGAAGCTACAGACCACTCTCAAACCCCCCTTGTGACATAGCCGTTAGTCACATGAACAAAACGCTATACCTGGTAGTGGTATAGAAACGTTATAAAACAGATTTGCAGACTATAACATACCCCGGTTGATTTCCACTGTGCTCGCAAAAGGCCCAAAGAGTTGATTGCTGAAGTCGTTTCTAATCTAATTTATGGATTAATTTTATTATGTTCAAAAAGCTATGATTGAGTATTTAAACCATCATGACAATATTAAATGTGCTGGCATTCCCCTTTACTGCATTAAAGGAGAATTTGCTGATGGGTTTGAATATTACTGTCAGCAACATTCACTAAACACAGACAAGAGCACGCTACAAAAATATACAAGACCATCAGGACACATCTCACAGGACAGCCTTATGCAGAACAAACAGACAAAGGTATCGAAGGCTTTAATTCACACCAGAGTGCAGCTCAAATCACCCAGGTCTTGCCAACAGTCTTTTGTAAAAAAAAAAAAAAAACACTTGTGTCACGTGGTAGGTATTCTTGGCAGAAAAAAATCTTGGCTGCCATTATTTGAAAGAAATCATTTTTAAAAATCTTTTCCGATCTCACTCTAGGGTTGCTACGGTTGTTTTCTGAGGAGTGTTGCACAGTAGAGAGAGTTAGGGGAGCTCTTCAAGAGCTCCAGCATGTCAGAGCTCAGTGCTCAGGATGTCAGGCTGAGTGATTTACTGTCAGGGGAGTGCTTTGTTTTCCTGCGTTTTAGCAAGAAAAACAGGAAGACAGGAGGAAGGTGTTGTCTTTAAGACTAAGGTAAACAAACAAACAAGAAGTGTTTGCTGCACAAATCTTGTGTTTGTTTGAAAGGGAGATTCTGGTATTTGGAAATATCAGCACAATTTTTAAAGATCAGTTTCTGTCTAATTGTCACTGTTTATTTTGCTGACACAACCTTTCCTTGTTTTCATTTGGAAGAAACTAGAGAATAGGCATTAATTGGAGACCATGAATTTTTCAAACATTGTTAATTCTTCAACTGGATGTCAAAATCCCTGTGTGTGTGTGTGTGTGTGTGTGTGTGTGTGTGTGTGTGTGTGTGTGATGGCCAAGCACTTCTTACTTCTTTCCAGTGTCATGCGAGATGTTTTCCGAGAAGTGCCGAGGTTTTATGAAAAGGTGTAAGTGGTCATATTGCTCCACCGCGCGTGACAGGATCGTGTTGATTGGCTGACAGCTGGCTAACACTGTGTTACTGATAGTGTCATTTACAGGCCCACTGAGAGCAGAATGTTTCAGCAGGTGTGTGAATCTTCCAGCAGACGTGGGGGAAAAAATGGACCCGGCTCTTTAAGAAAGCTGTTTCCTCATTTTGTCTTACCATGCGATCATACCAAGAGCTACAAAAGCTGTAAAATCGCTTTTGTCGCTCATAAAACATCTCTGTCAAATGATCTGTGTTCACTCACGCTGCTTTAATCGCTCATGATGTTACCATTGCCATTACATTTACAGCCAAATCGCATCATAGCTAATTCGCATATAAAGTCGAGTAGTTTTTAACTTGCAAACTTGTCGCCTTTGTCAATATAAAGTGGATTACACCTGCAGATTTTACAGCTTTAGTAGCTCTTACACAGTTTCCCTGTTTTCCACCTTCCTTATGTCTTTCTTTTCCCACCTTCTTAATCCCTTGCTTTTTTGTCTTATTGTCCTTCGAAATATCTGTCTATCATTGATTCAAGGAATTCAAAGAACTTGAGGATGTCTTAATATTTCAGCTCAACTAAAGTATTTCTAATGACTACAGAGTCTCCTGCCAAGCAACACAATGGTCAGGCTTCCTTGTATGAATACATAATATGGAGTCCGTTGAGATAGGCTTTGGGATGAGTGATATGAGTGGTTCTGGAGCTGTGGCTTACATCTCAAGTCCTCATATTGATAAATTGACCCTGGTAGATGTGTGGTGTCTCAGATGCTGTTGTCCTCTTGGGACAAGGCCAATGTCAAGAGATTGTAAAGAGATTAATATAATGTATATAAAACTCATCAGTTGATACTTTTTCATGCATTGGCTTGTCAATGAAATGTATCAATTGTACCCTATTTTCCAAGAGTAGTGTAGGCTATATCTCAGTGAATGACTGTTTGGGTAACATCTGAACACAGACATAAAGACTCTTCCTCCTCCCCTCTGCTCTCAATGAATAACATTTGTATGCACATGACACCACCGACCCCTCTGCAAATGGACAGCTTCTCCCTGGAGGATGTCGCCACGGAGACCACGCAACCGGTGATCTGCTTTGATGCCCATGCAGCCTCACGGTGGTTGTCAGCTGTCTGACGCCAAAGCTAGAGGGAGAGAGTCTGTGTGTGATGACAAACACCACTGCTGTGTTGTCGCAGAGAGAGAAAGACAGAGAGATGACCCGACTCGACAGAGTACACCCCACCACGAAGTGAAAAGGTGTCATTGTCTGTTTGATATCATGAAACACAACCAGCTACTAATAAAAACACAGTCCCAGTCATGTGTATGGATGTTGAACAATGACAGCAGCCACTAATGAGCCCTGAGTGTATCAACTTTCAGTTGCCTGCAGTGGTGTGGAGAGTCGGCTAAATCAGCTGCTGTATAGAAAGACTATATAACTGTGTAAAGCTAACAAATTTAGCATTCCATGGTTATTTGCATTCTTCATACTCAAAGAATAGGTTAGATTAGCTAGTTAAAGGCATACCAGGCAAGGCTGTGATTTTTTTTTATCTCCAGAGCTCCCCTTACAGTCGGCAATTAAAAAAAAAAATGCAATGTTGTACATTCTCACAAACCCATGTGGATTTCTTTGCAGACTAAAGAACAGGAACTAGCAATGATCATTTTCAAAGAGTTGTTGACTGACAAGGTAATAAATGCAATTTCAGTTTCCGTTACCTTGGTTCGCCGGCCCACAATTTCACCAGGCAGAGACGGCCAAGAGAGCCTTCCTTCACCCCATAATAAGCCATTTAACCATGACAGTGACTACAAAGCTGGTAAATTAACCTAAAAATGTTTTAGGCCTGGTTTGCTTTTAAATTGTGTTAACATGTCCATGTTCAACATGTGTTCAAATTCCCCTGCATTAATGGATTCAGTGCACTGTGCTTTCTGTGTGAAATATGTCTCTGTCTATTCTCTCCCATTGTGTGTTACATCTGTGTATGTATGTGTGTGTGTGTGTGTTTGTATGTGTATATATATACATCACTCTTTTACCATGCTTGCAAACAGATTTTTTTTATGCAGTCCGAGTAAAGCATTTTGACACTACTTTCATCTTTCACAAGGGCCACATTCACAAGGAACACATTTTACTTGTTTTATACAAAGAAACCAGTTAATCATAATAACTGTTTTAAGAGTACAGGTTATAGACATGTTTTTTACCTGTGTTATTACCATGTTATATCGTTAACAGATAGTGGTGCTTATTTAGGTCATGAATTAATCGGTTTGCTTTGAGGTGAACTATTATACAATCTAACCCCAATCCTAAGCCCCAATGCAATGTGTTAGGAGGAAAAGAAGACCATTTTCTAGACAATGCCAGTGCATTGCATTATGCCTCGATCTGGGTCTTTTGACTTAGCTGTTGCAACGACCTGAAACAGGAGTTTTCTAGGCTATGCATTTTCCAAACATAACATGAGGTGACAGTCAGAAGATACACAAATACACATGGGATGTTTTCTTCCATATTTTTCCCAGACAGTTTTTCCCAGTGTCCCTCTTAACTGCTTACAAGCACTTCCGTAATGTTTTCGTAATGTTTCTGGAGGTCAGAGTACTGTTCCCTTTTCTGTGGTTTTTTTGGAGGTCAGAGCACAACAAACTGCATTGGCGCTCTAGCCCAACAACAACAGGGTTGGTTCACCCTTCATTGACCTTGTTGTCTTCTCGCCGTCTCATTAATAAATGAGCTCCGATCAGTGTAGGCAGTGCCTGTGTTATAAATAACACAATGGGCTCCTGGATGTCCCAGTCAGGACTAGTGATTTCTTGCCAAACTAGTTTTTGAACCTGAACTTACACAATTACAATGGCAGTATACTGTTTAACATAATGTTTATACTGACAGTACTAAACTGTGCCAAACTATTTCTTGCCAAACTAGCTTTTTGAACCTGTGTCAGGTGTTGTTTGTTTTAAGTGATCCTGGCCTTCTTAACACAACAATCAAGACAAGGCGTACCTAAAATTCTTGATGGGTGATGAATGTCAAATGTAGCACACTTGCACAGTTAAAATGACAGTATACTGTTTAACATAATGTTAATACTGACAGTACTAAACTATGCGTTTATAATTATTTATTAACTTGTAATGTAATTAGCAAAAACTTTATTAACATACAGTGAGGTATGGCTTTGAATAAACACACGCATGTCCATAAATATTTAGCATTCCTATGTGTTTATGACATGGAAATGCAAATATTAAATTGAATTAATTAGCATCAATTAAAAAACAATTAGGCCTACTCATTCATTAATATATAGCTTGAACTATCTATTTCCTCACAGAAAATTCTGTGTCCTATAGGGGTATATTCATGGGCATCAATGTGCAAAGATATACACACTGCAGGCAATTCAAAAAACATATTTATATATACAAATATAGAGAGATTTCCTGTTTGCATTGAACTCACACAAGCATGACAATGGTTTTCAGACTGTCATAAATAATTCATGTGTCTCAGGACTGAACCCATTAAAGAGCTACACACACACACACACACACTTATACACATACACACACACACACGCGCGCGCTCTCTCTACCCCCCCCTTCACACACACTCACACACACACACTGCTGGAGCCACAAACTTTCCTCTCCATGCAAGGACTTGAAAAGGACAACATGCACACTTAATGGATTTTGCAATTCCTACAACTCACCCCCCCTCACCAACACCACCACACCATTGTCACACCACCACCACCACCACCCAGCCTGATTCCCTGCCTGCCTGCCTGCCTGTGGGCTTTGCTTATTTCAGGCAAGCATCCACCATTTGCATTTTGATGACAAACAACTTGGATATTTGTCAAGTACATCAGGAGCTGGGTCCCTGAATAAATAAAAACAAAAGAAAACAACAACAAAAAAAATACACACAATGGATTTCACCTCTCATCTTATCATTGCGGCCAATTAAAACACATTAGAATTCCTTGCGTAGTTAGCCAAGATGCTATGAGAACAAAGCAATATGCTAGATGCCTGACCTCAACTCATAGGCCTCATAGGTAAATGACCCACTGATTGGAAATAATGAGACCAAAGACAATGATAGAAAAGTAAGTCAGACCCTCAGTGTGGGCCAAGGCAAATGGATAAGCAAATGTATGATCGCACTACATTGAGATCATCTCACTACATCTCACTACATTGACTGGAAAAGTCGAAGAAAAGGCAAAGAAAATGCTATGCTTAAGACAAATAAATAAACAAACAAACAGACAAACAAATATTTAACCTTATTTGCTCTATTTGTAAGAAAAATATACTGCATTTAACCCTATTTGTGTTAACTACCCTAGGAACAAATCTGCAGGTTATGTCAGTGGGTTTTGTCAGGGGGTTGGTTGCCCAACACAGCAGAAGCAGCGTTGACCTTCATGTGAGGACCAACAAATTCTGTGGTTAAGAAAAAGCTGTGGGTGTCACTACTGACATGGCCTATGCTTTTCATCTGCTCTGTGGGGCTTCCTCCACAGCAATGCACATCTCTTTAATATCTAACCCAACACACACACGCACACACACACACACACACACACACAGTCATGAGTGCACACACACACATACACACACACACAGTCATGAGTGCACATACACACACATACACACACACCCACACACACGGGATGTGTGCAAACATACACACACACACACACACACACACACACACACACACACATACAAACACACACACACACACAGTCACATGCCACGCCACACACACATTTCGTCCTTATCGAAGCTGTAGACGTGGCAAGTCAGTTGTTGAGAATGCAGGGGAGCATTGTCTGCTTGGATGTTGGATAGGCTGGCAGCAAAAGGTGACATGTGGTGACTAATGTGGTCGGATGTGAGCACTGCTCCCACAGTCCTCTGGGTAGCAGCTACACGCCTAACACACAAATGAGATGAGGGAGGGACATGGAGTGGGAGAGGGAGAGGGAGGGAGAGAGAGAGAGGGGGGGGGGTAGAAAGGGAGAGAGAGACAGAGAGGAGAGTGAGAGAAGAGAGAGAGGGAGGGGGATAGGATGGTGAGAGAAAGTGAGAGGGTGGGAGGGTGAGCGAGGGAGGGGCAGGGGGTAGGGGGAGTGTCGGAGGGACAGAAGGAGAGAGAAATGGGGGGCAGGGAGGGGAAGAGAGGGAGAGAGAGGAAGAAAAAGAGAGAGGGAGAGAAGAGGACGGGCAGTGGTGGGGGAGATTTGTAGGGAAGGGGAAAAACAGGGAGGATATTGAAACAGGATAGCTGACAGAGAGAAGAAGGTGTTAGAGAGGGAGGGGGTATGGCAGAGAATTGGAGAGAAGAAAGAGAAAAGAGAGTAAATAAAAAAGGAAGAAGAGGACAAAAAGGTTGAGGTGAGGTAAGAACAGGTATAGGGTCTTAAGATCCTGATCTTGAGAGATGTGTAGATGTGTATGCCTATGAGAACATATTACATTAATGCAGTTGTGTGTCTCTGTGTGTGTGTGTGTGTGTAACAGAGAGAGTGTGTTTGACAAGAGACAGAGAAAGAGGCAATGAGAGAGCAAATGAGAGACAGAGAAAGAGAGAGAGAGAGAATAAGCGAAGAAGAAAGAAGAGAAAAAGAAAGAGAAAGAGAGAAAGAGAGTGATAGCGAGAATGAGAGAGTGTGTGCGTGATAGAGAGAGAGAGAGAGACAGACAGACAGACAGACAGAGAGAGAGAGAGAGAGAGATCTGGCTGTGGCGGGGGCAGGCCGGCTGGGCAGCTGACTGAGAGTGAATGGTGGGTGGGTGGTTTCTGGCAGGCTGACCGGCTGGTCGGGAGAAAATCAATGAGTTTCTGTCTGATTTGGGAGGAGGCAGAACATGGCCCCGACAGCCCCGGTCTCCCGGCCACCACCGCTAACAGCCAACAAAGACACCACACAGACCTCCGAGCTGACAATTACACAGACTCACAGCCATGGGGTGTGCGTGTGTGTGTCTATGTGTGTGTATGTGTCTGTTAGTGTGTGTGTGTGAGTTGAGAGTGAGTGTGTGGTGAGTTGAGTGTGTGTGTGTGTGTATGTGTGTGGTGAGCTGAGTGTGTGTGTACGTGTGTGTGTGTGTGTGTGTGTGTTTTGTAATGTACCTTACCCGTACCCGAAGCACCTTAGTGTCCTTGAAGTTCTCTCAGTTCTTATTGGGGACTGCATGTGTTGGGGTCTGATAAAACTATCAAGACATGATAGAACTCCTTCTGCTACAGTCTCTGCTGGCGTTGCATACGTGTATGTGTGTGTGTGTGTGTGTGTGTGTGTGTGTGTGTGTGTGTGTGTGTGTGTGTGAAGGAAAGGTAGTGAGGACGCAAAAGCATTGGTGTGTGTCTGGTCTGTGTGTGTATATGTATAACCCTGTGTGCATGAGTGGTGTGTGTTTGTGTACAGGAATGTTAATGAAACACATTCCTCAAGGCCTCTCATGGAGACTGGTTTAGACTTTGGGAACACAAGGAGGAGAAGGAGGAGGAGGAGGAGGAGAGCCTTTGACATTCCTCCCCTGTAGGACCCCTTGACACGAGTTGGCCCACAATCATTGGCTGGTCTGCACTTTCCGTATTTTTGTGGGTTGGAGGAACAAATTGGGACGGGTCACATGCTAAATGCACATGTCTATAAAAGACCAGTTCTGGTTGTTTCCATGTTTCTCCTCTTAACACAACAAGCTGCATTTGATGTGTGTGCTAAGCACTTTTGGGATAACCTTTCATGTCAGTTCACTTTAAAATATAGGCAGCGCTAGCATTTATTTATTAAGTTATCTGTGTCATATACCACACACAGATCTGCAGTTTGCTGCCCCAGGGGCCTGTGTCAAGACAGAATGCTGAAGTTGCAGGAACCGGAACAAAAAATATATAAATATATATATATCTCTGTGCGCTCTTCTGCCCCTGAAAGGACCTTTCTGGAACTTTCCAGATGCTTCAGATCAAAAGGCATTTGTAGCAGAGGAGGGGGGCGGGGCGTGCACTCCGCTGAGACAAGCTTCTCGCTAGCTGTCCTCCGTCTCCCCTCTGCGCTCTCTTCCTCAGTAGCTGGGGCCCTTTTTGAAGGCCGATCCAAGCTGACAGGACCGAAGCCAAGTCACTTTACCACACTCAGCTCGACACTGCTACAAGGCCACTGTACTTCTTCCTCCTCCTCCTTCTCCTCCTCTTCTTGCAGTGTGGGTCTTCTACTTTGCCTGACATTCAAGGGGGGCGGTTAAAATGGAGCCATCCACCAGCATCAGTTCAGTTCAGACTCTGGGCTGTATGGAGCACAAGTACACTCAGCAGATTTGCCCTTTGGCTGTGTGGAAGGATTTAAAAAAGGAAACTGCGTCTTTGCGGTTGGACAAAACCATTTGTTATAAACAAGATGGTGCTCTGCAGACCGTTCCACTATATAAAACCTGCTGTTCAGTTTCACACTCTAACACAGTTTGCTGAGTGACAGATTAGGACAGATTAGAGGACATAGCATTAATGGTGAGAATTTAATCCAGTGTGACCTCATATCTGTTATCATGTATGCAGCTCCAACAGCATTTTTCAAAAAATAGCAACTGAAGAGCTATTGCTTTGTGTGTGTGTGTGTGTGTGTGTGTGTGTGTGTGTGTGTGTGTTCTACAACAACAATACAAACAACAAAGACATACATAATTACATAATCACATAATCAAGTATCCATAACCTTAGTGGGAATTAAGTTAAGAATTGTCTAAATAGACATAGGTTATAGAAGCTAAAAAAAAAAAAAAAACATAAAATCTTGTACAGGATAATGTAATTTACTACACGGCTCTTTATAATGCTGAAGAATGCTCCATTCACTCCAATGGGACTTCCCAACATTCTATGGTCTGATATTTCTTGATAACAGACCATTACTCAGTATAACAGACTGCTGTTAGGGTGATACAGAACATTTCCATGACCAATCACCTGATCTGTAAGATGACAGACTACCATTTTTTCATGGAGGCTATTATCCATCTTAATCATAAAAATGACTCTGATAGAAATGATAAACATACTTCATTGTAATGTTATGTTATTAATGTATTCAATAGGTAGCAGCATAATAAGCAGAATAACATTCTGCAAGGCGGTCATTATCATGGTATAACTCACTTCAGAGTGATTCAACACAGGCGTCGGGCTCCCATTATTCTGTCAGGAGTTATTCCACGATGATGGCCGCCTCACAGAACGTTATCTCTTACGTAACGTAACTTGAATATCAGCTTTAAATGGGCTCCTTGCTCTGATTCCTATACGACATAAAATGTGCCTGAAAAGTAACTAAGTGGTGGTGTAATTGATTGCAAAAATGTTAATCCTATATATATATATATATATTTATATCCTATATAACTACTAGTATGTATTAATTATAGTAGATATAATATCAGGCTGTTATTATTGATCTATGATTCACATAGAAAAAGATCTGAAAAAATATGACCAAACAACTCAGAGGCATAATATAACTGAGTATATTCAGTGCAGAAATGTGTGAGTACCCTGTGGCTAGCTCTCTCTCTCTCTTGCTGGCTGTACGGTGGAAGTGTGCAAAGAAATATATTGATGTTCTGGGTCTCTCTGAGTCTGTCAGCCGCCTCTAAAAAGCACCAGTTCTCCGGTCACAGGCATTAGCCTCTCGGCTCAAAGGGGGCCACCGCGAGGGCTTCCTCGGGCAGCTCGACCCTGCCTTTACCTCCTCCTGCAGTGGGTTCTCCAGGGCCCACAGAGCTCTCCTACTGCCATCCATTATTTAAGGCCTGCCGCAGGGGTGATCCTGGCCCCTGCATGTGCATTGGCTCCTCTGTCTGTCTGTCTGGCCATCCGTTCATCTGTCCACTGTTAACATTCTCCAGACGATGAATTTGGGCATGATGGAGCTCTGTGTCTATCTATCCAGCTTTATATCTGTCTATCTGCCTATCAATCTATTCTATCTATCTATTCATCTAGCTGTCTATCTATCTATCTATCTATCTATCTATCTATCTATCTATCTATCTATCTATCTATCTATCTATCTATCTATGTAACTATCTATCTATCTATCTATCTATCTATCTATCTATCTATCTATCTATCTGTCTATCTATCTACTGTATCTTGCTATATGTCTATCAATCTATCGCTGTGTGGGTTGGATGTACAGACACAAATAGTAAGCTTGTTTCTGTATCTTTGTGTGTGTTTTCTAAATGCCCCCTATTCGCTAATGGTTTTCGCCTGATGCGCACGCAGTCTGTCTGGATCATTAAGGGAATCTGCGGGAGCACTGTGTGATTTTTATATTTCTCACCTTCCCTGACAAAAACCTTTCTCTGATGTTGTGACATATCAGGGAAAACTTGATGGATAAAATAAGCTATCAACGTGACTTTTGTTTTCATCTGCATGATGTTACAACTGCCAACATTAAAAGATTGAAATCTTTATGACGGAAACTCTGTTTCTGTCATTAGTTATGAATCACTGAGGAGATGTTCTGTTGAGAGCACTGGCAGAGATTTGCTGAAAAAAAATCCTTCTTTCCAATTAGAAACGAATTCATTATGTCTGTGAAAAGAAAAGCTAAATTATCTTTTATACTCATTAGATATTATTAGTCATGCAGTTCAAGTCTTGCCCGCAAGCAAGTGTCTGATTGGTATGTTTTGCCGGGACTTTATGGAGTCAGTCGACTGTAAAATAACAAAGACAACTTTACTGAATTTAATGTGATAAGAAATGATCTCAGAAACAACACAAGAGATTTAGGGGTCAAAGAAAAGCTCAGTAAAAAAACGTCCAGGATATTTGCATTAATTAGCTACATTCCAGGATTTTTGTCTTAGTAACAGACATTTTATGTTACAAATTGTTCACAGTTTGGTATATGTGCGAGCAGCTAGTTGCTTAAATTGTTCCCTGCATAGCTAGTCATGTAGAGACAAGAAAGGAACAGAAAAATGTTAAGTGCACCCTGTGGTTCTTCCCATCTATGCAAACGCATCTGATTTAAATGTTAATTTCTGCTGTCTATTTAAAAGAGAAGAGGGGCTCTTTGACCCAAAGACAAAGCATTGCATACGATCTGTCCATCGACACCTGACTTGCAGTGAGCACCTTTGCAAACCTTTGCCATTTGGATTTAATCAGCTAATATCCTCAGCAAATGCCATTGAGGAAGACAACCAGATTCATATCTTTTCATAAAATTCACTGCACATTTCTGTTGTCCAGTCTAACCCCTGACACATTCCCCCAAGAGAAACACACAAAAAGATGTCTTTTAGCTAACCGTACATTTACACAGAGATTGAATGGGTTTCTAAACAGATTGTTAAAACATGGGAGCTTCTCTCTCTATTGGCTGCACAAGGGTTGGCAGGGTATGTAAGTTATCCGAGGCGAACGTGTCTTAAGTGTGCTTGACTGAAGGGAAACATCATTAGCATTTGCCCATTCTGCATTAATTCTGCTGATCTCAGAGGAAAGAAGCCTCCATTACTGTCAACATGAACTAATCTATGCAAATTGGGCTCTCCAATTAATGCATAATGCTGTTGATTAACAGATGCTTGACATTTCTGCAGTCATCCACAACAACAGGCGAGTGTGGGAGAACAATCGATGTTTTTGCCACCCTTGTGATTATTTTGTAGTCCCATTCTAGTTTATGGGTTGTTGTGTGCTGTGTTGTTTGATCAATGCTTTTGAGTGGCAGGTCAACACAAATACAGACAATGACCATTATTTAATGCACAAATTATTTGCCACAGGTTTGGCATTGTCCAGCAATCCGCTGCCATTGCGGTGTTGCTACTGCCAAGATAATTTGAGGCATATTATAACAGATTTCAAATAAGTGTGCATGCCATCCATGTGAATACATCCATTGCCCTCTTGTTCCAGATCACTTCATGCCGTCTGAGGGAAAAACAAGGCAAAGCATAGACCGAATAACAAACCAGCAGCTAATTAACTGAGTGACTTGGGGGTAGGAAAACGAAACTGAAAGTAAGTTATCGTGCCCCATTCAGTTAGTGTTAGCTGTCGGTTCACTATTCAGTCTATGTTGTATCAAGTTTTCACCTTCGTTTTCTCCATAAGCCCCCAGAGACCTGGAACCGCAGGGCTATGGATTGATTCACACCGGATTTCACCTTTAATAGTAATGTGTACTCATCTGAAAACGTCTATAAATGGAGTGAGATGAGCAACAGTGTGAGGCATCAGTGGATGATGCCTCGAATTCAACATGTTCAATACACTCATTATTAATATGTGGGGGGAGGTGTTTAATCTTATTAGGCTGTTTTCTTCTTGTTTGTTTGCTTATTAATAGAGTGCTTGTTTGTTTATTTATAGAATACAATCATAGAACAGCAGAATAATTGTTTTTCATGTGTCATCAATGAGTCATGAGATGACGAGCAGCCTTCCAGAATACAGTTATCAGATCCTCACATCATTGATCCTCCCCAATGGCATGTGCAATATCTCCTCCTATTGATGATTATGTTTAGGAGCCCTGGGGTGTATTCCAAGAAGTGATGGTGAAGTGACACACCTGACTAACATAACCTAGAGAAAGTGGTAAACCTGCTAGAACAGCCTGCTGTCTTTATTTAGTTAAGAGAATAAGGAGTCCAGGCTGTTCTATTATCAGGCTAACTACTGACTTTACCCAGGTTTGTCAATTAACCACCTTCTTGGAATATCCTCCCAGATAAGCCTGGCCAGGCTACTGTCTCTCTGCTCTATATTTTATCTCACTGATATGACAGGGTGTTCTGGGAAGATGTCAGATTCTGCGACTGAAATTCTAGTCAGTCAAGCAGTTTTACAGTTCAAACAAAGGTTCTCTTTGAACTTTGAAGCACCTTACAATTCAAATAATGTGTTAAATAGATTCCCTGCTTCTGATACTTATAGTGTCATATTAAATTCAGTATATTGTCTGCTACTGACACCTGTGGTAGTATCATATTCTACTCAGTAAAGCAACACTAATGAAATGCATCTATTTGCATCAGACTTGACTCATCAGCCACTTCTGACACATTTCCTGGCAAGTGACGCGCAGGAAGTGTTCGGGAATGTGACTGTAAGAGTGTAAAGTGGTGGGTTATGGAGGTCAGCAGTGCCATATCCCTTGAGCTTCGGGAAATGTAATTGCAAATGCCACACTTCAAGAACTTAATTTGGGTGGCCTGTGCAGAAAAGTACCATTTTCAGACAGACAGACTGACACCTTCAAATAGGAGAAAAGTCTGCTCCCTGGCCACACACACACACACACACACACAAAACCCTTTAAAAGCAACTGGCAGCAGGAAATGAATCGGAAGGGCAATCTATATCTGAAAAATATCATGCCGTGATTTGAGGCACTTTGTGAAAATGTTTCATGGTGGATTGGATAAACAAGTGGACGCTCTGCAAGAAATGTGGTTCTCCTGAAAATATTGATACTGTAGCTCTTTCACTGAACATAGCCGATGAAATACAAGATTTGCAACACGTTACAGCTGCAATCAACGATACTGACATTGTGTTTGTTTATCTATTTCTTGGAAGGCGTTTTTGTCCACCACAACATTCATCATATTTGAACCAAACTCCAAATAAAACATATTAGAGATGTAGT
>JAIFZK010000002.1:5190000-5212500 GCA_027481765.1 Tenualosa thibaudeaui
TATCTCTGGTTTGATGTCCATGCGTTATGCCACTATGACAGTCATTCAGACCATCGCTACCATCTACTCTCTCACAGTGTGCCATGCAAAGCAAAGCAAGCATGTAAACAAACAAACAAACAAACAAACAAACAAACAAACCACTATGCTTTCCAACATGCTAACATGTGGCCTGACAGATCAGGGGACAATTCCAGATATTCCTCTGTGTGATTAATTTATACTACTACTCCAACCAAAGGTGTGGTGGGGATTTTTTATTGGGGGTACATTTTAATGATGCAGGCCTAACTGCAAAGAAAGTCACACTCACCTCCAAAACCTACATCGATAGTATCACTGCATGATTATGGTCATCCTATAATGTGAATGATATAAATGATGTAAACATAATGTTTGTTTATGACAATAGAGGGCTTATTGGAGAGATTTGCTTGACATGGGCACTAACACCTTATTAATATGTTAAAATATGTTAAACGAGTGAAAGATACATAAATGATCTGTTCCAAGAAATGAGGGGAACTCTGTACCCCTGCGTCTGACGTTCAACAAAATGTACATTGTACATTCATTTAAACCATTATTGATAAAGTAAAGTTCGAAATCTCTTACCACCAAGAAAACGGGCTCCATATGACGGGCTCCACTATTTAAGTTTTAGGTTTGAAAAAAGTGTGGTAACTCTAGCAGTCAACAGATGGCAATGGTTGATACGTTTGGAGATTCGCTATGTCGATTTTAAGGTCACTGTCTAGTCTCTGAGAATGCCCAGGCAGATGATTATGTTTAATTAAGTTCAATGTCACTGCGAGGCCATGGATTTTTTTCCTGTTTGTCCTCTTGTTGTATGATAATTGTTGCACCAGTGTTTGAATCAGTAATTCACAAGTGGAGCAACATTGTAAAAAGACAGGAAAGAAGGCTCACTTCTGCTTTGTTTTTTAGATTCTGTGTCCAAGAAGACTTGGATTTCATCCACTGTGATTTCTAAATACTCTAAGATGTATTTCTGAGTGATTTATAGCACTGATTCTGCACAAGGGGTCTTTGAAAAATACATAACTATAAGCATCAAAAAACACATCTTTCCTAATGCCAGTAATTACCAGTGTTTGTCTGCAGTAGCAATTGTAATTGATGTAGAGACACAAGCTGACTAAGACAACAAAATCAATTAGTTGCAAACCTTTTACACATGCTCGTCAGCGACATCCTGTAATAACCGACTAGCGCCCCAACTAGAGCTAAAATGACAAAGCCTTATGGCAAAAGGCAAACATCTTAAGCCAAGTCTACAGCAAGCACCCTCTCCTTTATTACATGAGTAATGTCACTTGGCATACATGTCTTGGCATGGGTTAGCTATTATAATGTAGTCGAGCTATTACACCAGCGGGTCATTCCTGTGACATTGCTGGGCTGTTATTACCGTCTTGGGGTCTGGTTCAGTGTGAGTGCTTGGGAGAGAGAGGCAGAGGCAGAGCCAGGAGCCATGGAAGGAGTGATTTATTAAAGTGTGAGGCAGTCTCCTGTGCAGGATGGGATGGGACCCAAGTGCTATCTTTACCTCCACCTCTTTCTCACCGTCTTTTCTCTCTCTCTCTCTCTCTCTTCCTCTCCCTTCCCCCTCTCTCACTCCCCCTTCCCCCTCTTCCTCTCTCTCTCTCTCCCTCTCTCTCTCAGCTGCCCCTCATTTCTCTATTTCTGGAAAACTGAGGATGTGGCAGTGGCTCCAGTGAGAAGCCAGAGGGATTTCACCTGAATCAGACGGGCAAGTGCCAAGACAGCCCTAAGTAGGAGTGCCAGGCTAGAAAGGGCATGGCTGGGCTGGATAGGGCATGGCTGGGCTTGGCTAGATACTGTGGGGGTGGTGGTGGTGGTGGGGGCAGGGCAATAATTTGAGGTGTCTGCAACATAAGGGGGCCGATCTGTTTGTGAGTCTGTGTGTGTGGTGTGTGAACCAGTCTAACCTTGTGGCACATTAGCTACAGCCCTTGTGCTTGTCCATTTTATCTTGTTTGTGTGTGTGTGTGTGTGTGTGTGTGTGTGTGTGTGGGAGTGTGTGTATCTGTTTGGAAGCATGTGTTTGTGTGTATTTACACAAGTGAACATGTATTTATGTGAGTGTGTGCCCCAGTCAAAGTAATTGTGTATGTATGTATTGAGTATGTGTATATATCAATGTGTGCACACATACATGTGTGTGTGTGTGTGTGTGTTTGTGTGTGTGTGTGTCAGCCTGTTTTCCTCCTTGCTCCAGGAAAGTCCGTGGCTTGTGAGACAAATTGCCAGGTGGCATTAGCACAACAGTGAAGGATGGCAGAGCACAGAGGCAGGCAAACAGGCAGCCCATTACAACCGCCACTTAGCAACAGAAACATCTATTACATCAGGAGAACAGCGCTCCAGGTGAGCGTCACACAGCACCACCCCACCTCCACACACACACTCACACACATACACACACACACACTCACACACAGATACATACACATTCACACACATGCACACCACACTACCGTTTCCCCCTCAAGCGCTCTGTGATGGACCACAGCATCACATGTGCAATAGTAACAATGTAACGTTTCCCAAAAGAGCACTCCGAATAGGAATATACAGAGGAAAAAGAATTAAAAAAGAAATAAATAAACATAACAACAACACTTTGGTCCACCAGGATTGTTCTCTCCGGGTTGCCCGGGGTTTTGTTGCTAAGTGACTCCTTGACAGAGAGGGAGAGGAGAACATAGCATAAATAAACAACTCCCTTTGGAAGCAAACCTTCGGACCTTGAAGGCGACGTGAGGTTCGTTATTAATCGAATTAGCATGTTGTTAGCGCTGTGACTAATTCCCCCCCCACACACACACACGTTTTCATTGTTAAGCATTACATCACCCTGCCTCCCCACTGTCCTTGTGCCCACCAGGGTGGAGTCGTTGTGCACTGATCGCAGAGCAGCGGCTGGGGTTGCGCTGATTGATGATGTGGTTAATGCAGAGGGCTACCTGATACAGTGCAGCTGCAACTCCTATAGGATTCTTTGTGTGTCTCTGTTGTTGCTGCTACTGCTGCTGTTGCTGCAGAACAGCTATTTCTTCCCTGCTGTTTCTTCCTTTCACACACACACTCTCTCTCTTTCTGTCTCACACACACACACATCATCTGTACCCCCCATCCTCCTGACACAACCCACCTACAGGACTATCCCCGAGGTTGAACGAGATACAGCGATGACTGACACATCGGCCCCGAGACAATAGGGCACCAAGGCATAACTCCCACACTTTCGAATTACACTAATTACCTCGGTTCAAAAATCCTTCTGTTGTCATGGCAATTGCCTTTTGGGGGGTTTGATGCTATTAATGCGCAAATGACTGTATGCCAGTGTGTGTGTGCCTGTGTCTGTGTGTGTTGTGTGTGTGTGTGCCTGTGTCTGTGTGTGTTGTGTGTGTGTGTGCCTGTGTCTGTGTGTGTTGTGTGTGTGTGTGCCTGTGTCTGTGTGTGTTGTGTGTGTGTGTGAGACAAACATATGATTCTGTCTGCTTCCAGTGAGCAACTGAACAATACCTCACACACACCCACACACACCCACTCACTCACACACTCATTCACACTTAGTCAGTCAACTGAACAATACCTCCCTTTATCAGGGAAAATTTGCTTTTTTTCAAATTTACTGTAAGCAATCATATCTAAATACACATCAGGAGTGTTTATACATTCTGTAGCAGGCCTGACATCAGACCTCAATAAGCACAGTAATGACAATTTGATGAAATGTATCTGTAGATTCAATTCACTGAGATTCAGAGAACTAGAAAAGATATGAGAATGCAACATATGGAGAATATATGATGACGATAGGCCCTGCATTCTATAAATAATACAGTTCTTTGTTCTAATCCAGTTCTCTTACCTTGAGATGAAGTCATCAGGAGTGGCAATGTGTTCGCTCACAGTGAGCATTATAGTAAAGCTTTGATGTATTCCCCGCAAATCTACTGGACATGCTGAGTATCTGAAGTCAGCTGCTTGGATTGAATGCTTACACCTGGGATATCGCTCTGTGAATCCTGCATTATCTCTAATAGTTCATTTCTAATTTAACATATAAAAAATTAAGTAACCTATTAGAGTCCTTGGTTTGTCTTTATTCTTGCAAAAATGTCAAACGCCCCCCTAGCTACATGTATGTGTGTCTGTGTGTATGTGTATACACTGGGGCATGTGTGTGCAAGTGCGCACATGTATGCGTGCATTTGATTGTGTGTGTATGTGTGTGTATTTATATGTGTGTGTGTATACGTCCGTGTGTGTGTGTGTGTGTGTGTGTGTGTGTGTGTGTGTGTTTGTGTGTGTGTGTGTGTGTCTGTGTTTGTGTGTGTGTATGTGTGTGTGTCTGTGTGTGTGTGTCTGTGTGTGTGTCTGAGTGTGTGTGTGTGTGTGTGTGTGTGTGTGTGTGTGTGTGTGTGTGTGTGTGTGTGTGTGTGTGTGCATGAGCAAGAGATTCAAGAGGGTGAATGCACGCACTCCCATATCAGAGAGAGGGCTTGCAGAGGTCTTTATAGGGAGACCACTCGGGTCCGTCTCCTCAGCCTGGAGGATATAATGGATGGCCTGGTGGGGTTCAAGGAGAGGTCAGAAGAGTATGAGGGACAGCATATGTCAACCAGCACATAAAGGAGAGGAGAAGTAGGCTCATAAAAACGGCTCTCATGGCTCCTGTCTGACGCCGTGGCTCTGGAAATGACCCTTCGCTGGAGTGCTTGATCATCGTTATGGAACAGTCGCACAACACCTTCAACACAATGAAGGCCCTGGTACCCAGGTTCACCCAGCATCCAGTGCCTTTCAGCTCATTACATCTAAAGTGTGTGTGTGTGTGTGTGTGTGTGTGTATGTGTTGGGGGAAGGGGATGCATTTGTGTGTTTCAGTTAATGTATGTGTTGACCTCTCTGTGTGTGTGGTGAGGGTGGGGTATGTGGTGTATGTGCGGGTGTGTGTGCATGTGTGTGTTTAAGTTAAAGTATGTGTTGCCCTGTGTGTGTGTGTGTGTGTGTGTGTGTGTCTGTGGTGTGTATGTGAGATTGTTTTTGTGAATATGATGTACAGAGGTGGGTGCATGTATATATTTAGATTAATTTACTATCCATGTGTGACCCTGTGTAAATTTGTATGTACTCTAGTGTGAGAATGCTATTTGTAGGATCATGTTTATGTACTTGACCACATACACACATCATGGTCAAATATGGCCAGCATGTGTGTGTGTTCATATGTCTGCATCCTGTGCACACATGTACGGACACAGTAGTGCCCTTAGGTTGTCCTTTGTCGCTGCTGCATGACCGAGTCCTTCCCTTCGTTTGTGCGCGCTTTTTCTAAAACCGTGACCCCTTTTTCCTGCCGGAGGCTTGTCTGCTCCCCCTCATAACCCGGTGTTGGTAATTGTTTCTGACATTAATTTACAGACTTGCTCTGCCTCTCCATTAAAAATTTGCCCCTATCCCTGAGACTCTTTCTTGCTAAACCGTCGCGATGACTTTATTATTTCACTCTGGCGTCACAGAGGCCATTAGACAGCCGGCAGCCTTTGCCCGTTTGCCTTAAACATTCGCCCTCACCCGTTTGCCTTCGCCACTCCCATAAAGACAAAGCCCGTCGAGATAAGTCACCAGGCGCGCCACAGACAATTTCATTTCCAAACCTGTAAATCAACATCAATGGCCTTATTATCACTGTAAGACGGATAACGTTGCCATCGCCACCCCCTCCCCCACCCTCTTTCCCCCTTTAGCCGTCGACCTCATAATTGCACACCAAAGTGCAACGTGTCTTCCGGGTGGCTGCTGAATTGTTCGAACAACAACAAGCCAAGGCTGGAGCCCTATCAGGCCTGGCGGCTTCAGGGAATGGATCACACGTCGGGAAGGGAATCAATCCTGATTCATTTATTCAAGGCTTGCCGGCCCTTGAGATGGGCCTGCACACATCTGCCATAAAGGGCACTGCATGTATTTGATTCTGAAGGTGGGAATTGATAGCTTTCAACATGGTGTGAGATGGTGAATGTACACTGTACATCTGCTTGAAGGACAATGGATAAATTGATTCAAGAGAGGAGGACAGAGAAATTCCATTTCATTCATTAGCTTACCTGCACAGCTGGCGAATGTAAATTTGCTCCGTAGGTTCATCTGGTCACCAGGCCATTGCATATCATTACCAATTTATTGTATTATCAACTTATTAGCTCATTAGCAATTTGTCACAAATCCAGGAACCAATCACAACCACTTGTCAGCTCATGATCAATTTGACACAACTCTGGGAACCAATCACAACCACCTATCAGCTCATGAGCAATTCATCACAAATCCAGGAACCAATCACAACCTCTTTATTAATAATTACCAACATCTTGATTGATGTGGATCTGGTTCCCAGTCTAATTTACTTGTCTGCCTTAATGGAAAATCCATTTGAGCAGTTAGACACTTGTATAGCGTTTATTGATTCATAATAAATGTCTTGTTTTTTAAAGATTAATCCACAATTTTAACCAAATAAAATGTTGTGAATTTCAGCAAGTTACTCCTCACAGTTGTCTTGCTGACTGTCCGTTCACAAAACAAAACAAAAAAAAGACAGTGGATAGGTCATGAACAACTTAACACATTGAATAGATACTAGACTAGTAATGTAATAAGCTGCTGTTGAGCTCAACCCAGCATCATCTCCCAAGAAAGACATAGGATATCTTGGGATATGTTGTCTGCCTATCACTTCTATATCACTAAAATTCCAGTTTAAAAAAATGCCACGATACATAATCATGTGTGTGTCCCTCGTGTCTCACGTTAAATGCCACACAGGTACAGATCTTGAGCTCTGCAGAGCTCTACTGAAGACACATCACAAAGCCCTTGTGTATTTCATCCCCACATAACTCTCTTTCTCTAAAAGAATATACGACTGGCAAAGATGAGTGTGGGCACTTTTATGATAACCATGATTGAATTGACCCTGTGCCTTTGGCTGGTTACTGCACGTGTGTGTCTATGTGTCAGGATGGAAGGAATCATTTAATTCCTTTCCTTCTTCTATGTTGTATCTGTTATATTGTATCTGTTTGTATTGTTGCGTGTCAGCTTGGGCAACACTGCTGCTCTGAGTCACGCCAGTGAAGCTCCTTTGGATTTAAAATTCCTGTCAAACTGAGGACATTGCATCAAACTGACCTTTCAGTCAGTCAGCAATGCAGCATACATAGAGCATTAACACATCTACTGTTGAAGATGTACTCCATCAGCAATTTCCGTTGACATAACGTTTTACAACGTTTCACTGTGATTTCCTATGTGCATGATGTAACTTCATGGAATGTTTTGTCATATTAAATTCAGGACAAAAGGACGTTGACCTCATCAGTCATCATAAATGCCACTGTTCTTTCCCAAGCTACTAAAGCCATACGTTTATTGGCTAGAGCTGTTTATGCCAGTGGTACATTATTTATTTCTAGAATTGCATACAAACTTTTACAAAGCTTTTTTTTTGTCTGCATGGATTAATAGACAGCTTGAGGGGCCTGTGGAGAAATATCCTGAATTTGACAAAAATATCTGTTGCATTAGAAAAGCAGATTGTGCCTTCAATGTTTATTACTTTGACATGTCCCTCTCCCTGAGGGTGCTTGCCTGGGCGTTCCCACAGTGACACCTGTCAGCATGCTCACTGTGTACACCGAGCAGACACACACACACACACACTCTCTCTCTCTCTCACACACACACACACACACACACACACACACACCTATGCACACATGCACACAAACATACACACATACAAAACACACACCTATCATGTCTGTTCCCCCTCATTGACATCAATGACATGCCAATCTCTTTTTACCTGTTTGAGGCGCGGCGGAGATAAAGGATCAGTAGAGCAGAGACGTGTGGCAGAGCGTAGCGCACACAGGATAGTGCACTGAGCTGATTACAGGGTGAACATCCAGGCAGACAAAGCCATATGTAACTCTGTAACTTTTCACCAGGACATGAGGTCTCCTTTTTATCAGACAATTCTTTTTGGCACCATCTCCAAATTACAGTAATTTGCATCCAGCCATACAGGATATGCACTGTGTAGTTCTGGGTAAAGGGTAGGACAGAACCACAAAATAACAGAAAAAAAACTCACAGCATGACTGCACTGGCATCAGACACCTCTTGTCTCAGTGCCAGTTAGGATCTTGAGAATGTCTCGAAGGTTTTGTGTACCTTTTAGGTTTCTAGTCCAGTTTTACCAAAAACTCCACAGTGTTGCTTTAAAGCCATGTGATATTAGTCAATTCAAACCTAAGGCCAAATCATGGGAAAATGTAATTGAAAGCGAGTTTCTGTGTCCCATTCGGTCCCATTAGTGTAAGCTTTAGCTGCAGGTTCTCTATTCAGTCTATGTCGTATCAAATTTTCTCATTCTTTTTCCTACCGCCAGCACCCAGTGACCTTGAATGGCTGAACAAGGCTATGGATTGATTAACACTGGATTTCTCCTTTAATCTGAGGTCATACTCTAAACCACAGGGCTTATACAGACCTAAAAGAATGTGATAACAATAATGTGATAATGCTGAGAGGAATCTAAGAAGACTGATTAACAGATTAAAAAATAAAATTAAAATTAAAAATTAAATTTGAATTAGAAAATGTTTTTTCTTTTATTTTACAGCACATTACTTTTCACAAAAGGTCGTCTAGCTGATATTTTGATCATGTTCTGAACAATGTTGCCTGAAGGCAGTCCTCCACTTTGGTATTGTACAAATGGATAAGTGATATCTTTCCATAATACAGATCTTTCAGATATGAGCTACACATTTGAATAACATTTGAATGCATCATAAAAATAGAAGGTCATTGAGCTTTTCCATGACACAGGACTTTGAATGTGAATGATTTAAACAGGGAAGCTTATGTGACATTAAAACAGTTTACTTAAATTCAGATAGTGTTTTTAACTTTATGGTGTGCACAGTTAAGCATCTAGTTGTGTGTCTGTTATCATAAACAAATACTCTTCTCATTTCTTATTGGTTAAATACTCTAAAACAACTGATTACGACCTTCCTCTGCTATTAACAACCAATAAACAGATGTAGGCTGTGAGATGGAATAGGCTATTTACTATTTACTTAGTATACAGTAGTTGTGAGTCTGTTTGCATCACAGCTTCAGTCTTAGCTGTAAACAAACTGGACAAACTAATGTTTTCACCACAAATGGCTGAGAGAAAATATTTATCCATCTCCTTAACACAAATTCTGAGCTAATGTGAAACACTGTGGAGTGGACGAAACTGGCAATAAGGGAACGATTAATTGTGTTGCTGGCGGCAATTGACTCCCTTGTTAAATGTACCTGCTGTGAAAACAGGGGCTCGATAGCAGTTTCCACAAATAAGCCAAACTAAAGAGAGAGAGAGAGAGAGAGAGAGAGAGAGAAAGACTGAGAGAATGAGAGAAAAAGAGAGACAGAGAGTGGAAGAGAGAGAGACTTCTGTAGCTCAGTGTTTGCAGCATGAGATGTGTTTAACAAGGGAAGGCAAGGTTACAGCTTGACAGGGTTATATTTCAGTTCAAACACACACATGAGATTAATACAGAAAAAAGGCTTCTTGCTCAGAAATGACAGCAGAGAGGAAAGCGCCTGGAGATAGACTTTGATGGACACAGTAGTCAATTGGTGCAGTTCTTGGGAGTGAGCATAACCCCTGGTCTTTTGTAGCTGGGTGCAGACAGATTCTCCCCGAACCAGAAGGGGGAAAATGTAAGATCTTAATGGAAGTAGTAAATCTTCTGGAAATTGCCACTGCTGCTAGTTCCTTTCTACACAAGATGTGTGTGTGTGTGTGTGTATGTGTATTTTCTCTCTCCCTCAGTCCATTTGCAATTAGTGTTTATTTTATTAATTTATCAGTTGTAAACATACAAACAATCACAATATGAATCAGGTGTTTATGGACAAGGGGTATAAATTACATTTGCTTTTGAACAAATGTAAGAAAAAGAGAGGTTTTGTGGTTTCAAAGTAGAACCAGCAGAGTGTGCGCTGATCTTAATTGATGTACATGTTCCGACAAAAAAAGATGAATAATAAAAAGAAAAGTACGCCTCAGTCGTGGCCCTGTGTTTACACTCACATACACAAACTGTGTTTACAAACACATACTTGTGTATATGTTTGTAGATATACACATACGACATAACTCATGTCATGTCATGCCGCTGTTGTTGAAAGTGGTACCCGCCCCCCCCCAAACACACACACACACACACACATTACCTCTTTCAACCCAGCCTTCAAATGGCAGAAAATCCATACTCTGTACAGAGGAAGAAGCTCCATTAGATAATATGAAATCTATCTTTATTTTCAAACTCTGTCCATTGGTGGTAGCGGATCAATACAATGCAGGGGCATCTGTTGAACCGCTTACAATAACAATAAACTGATGGTCCGCAAAAGGAACAGTGAGGGTAATGCACTACCAGCATGACACAATAGCTCCTCATGAGGGATATTGACATGGGGTTTGGCACATTCATTCATTACCCTGGCAGCTAATTGGGTTCAAATCAGATGAGGTTTAAGTGCATCAGTAAACGCATGTGGGTGGCCATATTGGGTTATGTTTTGCTTGAGGGTGTCAACATAAGAGTGACACGACACGGTTCATAAACATGACATGATACGTATCATGAACATTAATGACACGTTTTTTTAATGTTAATGACTTAATGTTAATGACTCTGAATTGTCATTAAGTGTCATTCAGTTTTTGTCATGTAAAATTGACACTGTTTGGGACATTACAACATTAATGAAGTGTCATTAATGTTCATTATACATGTCATGTCATGTTTATAACTCATGTCATGTCACTGATATGTCGACAGCCTCAAGTAAAGTGTTACCCCATATTGTTGCTGGATTTTCTGCAAATGTGCTGTTGGACCCATGATGCATTGCAAACTCCTGTGTAACTGACCTACAGGATTGACATAATATGCCTGGGGGAAGTGTATGTGTCGTTTGCATTTTATCGGCAATGGCTACTGCTTCCTGCCTTTGTGTGTGTTGCACTGGGGATAGACAATCTAATCAGATTTCTTTTCTTTTTTTTAAGATACAAGTTTGACCTCCTTTTTTGTTTTATGTAAGCTCTGTTTTCTGAGGATAGAAACAAATTACTCTATGGGCAAAACAAACCATGAACTTGAAATTAAATATTAATCCTACAAGTTACTGCAGGTTGGTACAGGATTTGAATGTATAGTAAGGTGGCTCTGTTACAAAGCACCACGGCTAAAAAATTATCACAAATGAGCATTAATCTTATTGTTAACCTGTATGGCTAACTGTAGATGCCTTGTTTGCACATCAATATCACATTGTACATATCAGATTGGAGAATCCCTAGCATGACATTTGCTGCCTAGCTGTGTTCAATTACTTGTTTATTTGACAGTGATTTGTCAGGCATATGTGTTGGAGTTTAATGCTACGGCTTCTGAAGAGACAACAAGCTTGAATGTTAGCTGTCTGGCTAACACAAGTAGATTATTGCTGCCCTCCATGGGGCTTCCTTGCTGTTGCAATGCTCAGAAACTTCTCCAAGACCAGTACTCATACTCTATGAAGATGGCTCCCAAAATTTTAATGACTGCTTACCCCCTGAGACACTTTAGGTCCTACTGAGTGTCTCATGGACTACACACAGCTTACTATAACAATTTATATCTGTGCATAATTATTGCTACATAAACAAAATGTGAACACATATGATATATATGTGCATATTGCGTATAGTATTGATTGGATTGGATTGGGGATGGATTGTGTGAAATTGAAAAACATGCACCACACACACATTTGGTGCATGAGGCTCAGTGTGTTCTAACACAGAACATCTTGTAAGAAACTTTTGCACATTGCCTATACAAGAAAAAGATCTCGTCTTAGATTTCAGTCTTACCTGTCCCAGCTGAACTGCTGGTGGTGTTTTCATGCCTTTAAGTTTTAGGTAGTTAACTCACTAATTTTATCTTGTGTGTGTGCGGTGCAGTGGATAATGTATTATAGCGGAGTAGTTTAGACAAGTTTAAGTCAATTAAATCAAGTGGTTTGACCTTAATCTGTGACTCTCAAGAAACATATGTGTTGGACGGTTAATCCACTGTCTTCAATTTGTCCGTGTCTTTTGTTTACTTCTGTCCGCTGTCACTTACTCCATCCCCCACTTGTGAAGTTAATCACAGACACTAAAATAAAGACTTGTTAAAAATAAATTTAATTGAACGTAGATAGGATGTTAATCCAGCACTGTTGGATACAGTAATATCTGTGCATGGACGTAATAGCATAATGGCACGAAATGCTCAGCTGTTCTCCACGTTTATGAGACAGATGCACCGGAGTGGATGGGAGACAGAAACACAAAACTGTCGGTTGTAAATTGACTGATGCTGTTGTAAGTGAACCTCTCTATTCTCTTTATATGAGGGCCATTGGGTCTAGTCATCCAAGGGAGAGTGGACATAACACAAGTATGATGGCCTTAACTGAATCATGCAATATTTCATATAGTGTCTTAAATGGTATGGTGTGTGTGTGTGTGGGTGGGTGGTTGTGGGAATGGAATATGTGAATGAAATATGCATTTGGTCACAGAGGAAAAACATATCAAGTTGCTGGATCCTGGAAGACAAGGCCTGTGGTATGAGGACATAGCTCAGCAAAGAGACAGTTAGACCACTCTCTGTGTCGTTCCTAAGTCCCTCTTTCTCACGCTGTTTATTTGTAGTCTCTCTGTTTTTGTGCAATATATCTAATATATCATAAAATCTGATATTGCTATGGTCTCTTTCACACATGCAAATAAACACACAACTCATTCTGTCACACTCAAATTTCCTCTACCACATTCCCTCTCCTTCTTGCTTTTTGTCACTCACACACACATACACACACACACACACACACACACACACAAGCGCAGGCATTTGAAAGTCTCATTTCAAGAATGCAGTTCTTCAAGACATGTAGAGATGCAGGTGGATTTTTTTCTCTCTCTCTCTGTTTTTCAATCACACACCTCTACGTCTCTGACTGAGGATATCCATGACAAAGGCAAGCCTTCTCTGACCTCTGCTACTCTCTTGACATTTAGCGGTTTGATAGGCTCACACTCTTTCAGACACCCAGAGCACCACAATCACACAAATGCCAGGCAGAAGTGTATGTGTGTGTGTCTTTGTATGTGTGTGTGTGTTTGTGGGGAATGAGTGAATATTACTGACGGGGGTTTTGTTGCCAATAAAACTACGTCTGTATCCTTCTAAGAAACACCAACGGCCAATTTGTTGTTCAATTTAATTAAGCCCTCTAATGTCTTCCTTTTAATTAAACTCTACCTAGCGTTTTACAGTTGAATACTGTTTTGCCTGGGAAGCCAGGCACCCCTTAGCACAGACTGTGCCAACCACCGAAATCATACTTTTTTACTATTACGGTAATTGACTTCCTCTTAGCCTCCCGGTTATAGAAGAATAATGGTGCTGGAAATAGCTAGTTAACCTCATGTCAGGTAATGCAGAGAGAGAGAGAAAGAGAGAGAGAGAGAGAGAGAGAGAGAGAGAGAGAGAGAGAGAGAGAGAGAGAGCGCAAAGAGTTGTTCCCAGAGAAATTGCTGTGTGTGTTGGCTTTGAGTTGTACAAAAGAGAGATTCCAGGGAGGGGAATTGGTAAATGATTGTATTAAGTGAATCACCCGCTGTGAACCGTGGTTGTGAGAGTTAGACAAGCCGCATTTGAAGTGGAGCGCTCATTTGCGGATGAATCACAACAATGCAAAGCGTAAATGAAAACTGCCAGCAGATCACTGAGAGAGAGGGAGAAAGAGAGAGATAGATGGATGGAGAGAGAGATAGAAAAAGAGATGGAAAAAGAGATAACAACACTGCTGTTTAACTCCAATGTGTCCTTTCTTTTCTGTGCTGACAAACACAATTTAAAGATGTAAATAGTTTGCTGTTGTTTAGTGTTGGCCATTAGCCTGTTTTTTCCTGTTTCATTTTCAGTAAAGGGAAAAATAATCTGCACTCCAACACCGTCCCCCCTTCTCTCTCTTTATCTATCCCCTCCTCTCTCACCATCTCTCTCTTGCTCTTTTTCTTTCTCTGGCCTAAGGCAAGTCTGTAGGAGTTCTTTCTTCTGTTTGTAAGCACAAGCTGACTGGTCCAGTGCTCACCAAAGCTGAGTGGCGTAGGGTGGAGAGACCTGGCGCTTTGGCTCAGTGCAACTCATGTTCCCATGTGACATGAAAACAACTGAGGAAAAAAGATCAAAGAAAAAAAAGAGAAATAGAGAGACAGTTAAAGGGGCAGATCCTACAGGTTCCCAGTAGGTGTATCCTTACATAGCTTACTGTAGCTTTAGCTTAGCCTTAGCTTAGCCTTTATCTGTAATGAAATTTCACTACACTTCACTTGACAACAGTAGTATAGACACATTCATTTGTACTGTAAAGCGTTGTTAAGTCAGTGCCTTAAGCAATGATAGTTATACTGGCAGTGTAAAGTGAATTTGATACTGTTGGCTGGGCTAATTCTTATGTTACAACATCATAAAACTGTATGTCTACAGTTATTAGCATTTGTCAACTCAAGTCAATCATTTCAAGACATTATAAACTGTTCATGTGTTTATAATGGTATATGCATACAGACTTAAATTAGAGTGTCACATTTTAAAGGAATCTTAACTAATAATAACTAAAATGTGATGACAAGTGTTTAAAAATAAGTTTTTACAGGGTGTATCTCCAACACATGGACCACACTGAGAATGCTGAGATGTTCTGGCAGTTCAGTACCCCTATAAAAGGTATTTCTGAATCTGATGATCTGGGTTCAAATGCTCAATGGTAGATATTCCTCTTCCAAACAACAGCACTCAGGAGAGTTCAAGCTAAATGGATTTGGGCTGTATACTTGACCAATAAATGTGATCCTAATTCTGATGGGTTGGTTTACACCAGTCTTTTCCTTTAAGTGAGGCACCGGGACTCAGACATTGTGTATATGGGACTCAGACTCTGAAACTCAGACATTGTCCTTTTTTCACTATTTTTTTTCTATATTTTTCTCCACTCTCATCTCTCTTATTATTTCTTTATTATTTCTTTGCTCTCTCTCTCTCTTTCACTCTCCTCTCACTCTCTCCCTCTCTATCTATCACTTTCTTACACTGTATCCTGGTGCTCTAAGGAGAATCAATGGTGCTTTAGTTATTGATTTCCCTCATGCCGAGTTGTCAAACGCTGCACCAGAGCCATTTTCTGTCCGCTGATCCTCCCTAGCTGCTCTGTCCTCTGTCCTCTGGTGAGTCTTCCCATACCTACACTCTCTGCTCTCTGGATGTAGCTCACATCAGTTTATTTTTCTCTTATCTCCAGATAATAGCACATGTTCTGCTGTGAGCCCGTGGCTCCAAGCTATTGTGTACTCTGTGCTTAGCACCTTAATAAACACACGTACACACACACACACACACACACACACACACACACACACATGCAAGCAAACACACACCCACACACATTGAAGTCATCCGTGGTTTGACATAAGCTGTAGTGTTTTTGTACTCTTTAGATTTAGATTAACAATGGATTTATGTGTGATGTGTATATATATGTGCGTGTGCATATATATATATATAAATATTTTTTTAGTGTTTTAATCACTTTCGTCTCACTACCTCATTGAAAATAAATACAGATTTGGGTAAGCTAGATAAAAACGACAAATAAGTGTTTCTGAATAGGGCTGCACTGACTGAATCCCTACCATTAACCAATACACTGAGTGACTTAACAATCAATGTCATTTTGGAATTCTCATTCCAAGACCATGTGTTTGTTTTCAGTGAGTTGTCCTTAAAGGAACAGCAGGCAATAGGTGTCCATGGGTGACTCATGTGACATGATGAGAGGTGTGGTCTACAGCTTACAGTTACACCCACAAGACCATAAGTCTCTTCCTAAGGTCTTCATAAGGTCTTCCTATCACCAGGCCAGAACTGAAGAAGCCTTTTGGGAGAAAGGTGAAACATCTTCAAGCTCCAAAAAAGAAATCCAGTTGCATATAACTGAACACCTTGACACCAGCCAATATTTTTAAAACAGTTTTTAGATTAATGTAACTTTGTAGTCACTTGGTTGGTTAAATGGCTCATTACAGGTAAATGAAGGCAGCCCCTGCCACTGCTAAGCGCAGTTACAAGTCCTTGCAGTATGAAAACGTGAGCAGGTGGTGAAAACTAAATTGAAATGGAGTGAAAGCAAAATCGTGTTTATTACCTTTAAGGTCAACATAAGTCTTCAAAAATGATAATCGCTGGTTGCTAATTTTTGGTTTGCACAAAAATCCACATAGATTGGTGAGAATGTACAATGTTGTTCCTTTTTTTTTTTTAATTGGTACCTATAGGGGGCGCTCCAGAGGTAATTAGCGTTAACTGCTAATTAGGTCTATGTTGCACTAAGTTCTCTCGTTCTCATTCCTACCGACAGCTCTCAGCAATGGCAACCAACAGGAATATTGATTGATTTACACTAGATTTCTCTTGTGTCAGGCAAATTAAATTAACATCATCCCCACATCATGCTCCGCATGGTCACAGTCACTGTCTGGATGACTGAGAGAAGGTTGAGTCCCACAGGCACCATTTGGGGAAAATAAACATCGTCTTTTGTTTTGATTATGTGGTTTTGCTTTCACCATATAAGTCTGTAGACTATTTCACTGTTTCAGAGGATATGACATCATTGCTTAATTACATATCTGCTTTGGCGATGTGGTCGCTTGATCACTCTTGACTCACACACCCCTGAAGTATACCCCTTAGCTCTTCTACCCATGTAGCCGTGAATATTGTGCACCTTGATCTTATTGAGTGTATTATCCTTTCCTTCCTTTCTTTCTTAACTCTGAGACGCGCTACTGGATGTCAGCCAGTGGCCACAGGTTGCACAGAAGTTTCTTTATCCATATAACCTTGAATTTTATAAACCCTGATCTGAGAGAGTCTTTTTTTTGTTTTGTTTTCATCTTAACTCGGAAATGTGCTGCTGGATACAGACTGGCCTCGAGAGTGTGTCTCGCTCACAGGCCAGGTGGGATCTGAAAATGATAACACAGACACCTCTCTTCTTCTCCGCATACTTCAACAGCCCAGCTCAAGCACAAGAGGAAACAAACATTTTCTTTCAATGGTGAGTTTAGATGCTCAAGGCTCTTATTTTAGATAAACAAAATAGTTGTTGGCTGGTAAAAGTTTTACCTGTTATGCTTATGTACCGGGAATATATAGGTGTAAAAAAGCTTTACTCCAGACTAAGAGTGTGTCTGTGTGTGTGTGTGTGTGTGTGTGTGTGTGTGTGTGTGTGTGCGTAATACAAATTACACTGATACTGCATCTAAGGCTGGTTCCCGCAGGTAGTCATATGTGACAAGTTACTAAATAATTTGTTTGGTATGTCAGTCGCCATCCGCATACAACTGATTACAAATTGACCTGTCTGATGACACACACACACACACACACACACACACACATCATCCAAAGGATCTGTGCCTTGTGACATCAATCTAATTCCCCCACTGAATGGATTCATTTCTTTTGCACCTGTTTATATAATATTATACATGAACTCAGTCAAGCTGAAGTTGCTTTATCTAGATGCCATCCATCTTTATGGCAGCCATCTGGCTTTCGTGTGTGTGTGTGTGTGTATGTGTGTGTTTGTGTGTGTGTATGGGGCGGGGGGGTGGGGGGGGGTGGTAGGAGGTATGGAATCATGGGTACTTTTAAGGGGCTGCATCACCAGCCTGGTCATCTTACACAACACCCCCCACCACCACCACCACCACCAAACATACACATCTCTCTCTGTCTCTCTGACAAACACACACACAGACACACACAAATGGATCAACTGTGAATATGGGTACGCATCAGAGGTCAGGAGCTGGGGTGGCAGAAAATTAACTCACTCTCAATGTTTATCTCACACTCTACACATGAAAAAAGGTAATTCCCTGAGTTTAAATCCATTTGGTCAGACGTGGGGTGTGGGGGGTGGGGGAAAGACCCAGCTTGAAAAATCAACCCTACAATCCAGCAAATTGCTGTGATTACTGCATTCTAAAGGCTAAAGACGTATTAAGCCTGGGTGTCACACTTAACGCACTGGGGTTTTCACACTATACATAATTACCAACACATGAAACCCTTTTCATGTCATGGATTTTGTAATGGAACAATTTCATCACTGCTGTGACAATGAATGTCAATCACAGAATTTTGTCTGTGATCTAAACTATGCATAGAATGTTTAAACTTGACCAGCATTCACTCTGTCCTATGAAACAATCACTTGCATTGGTGTCAAAAGCCTTTGGAGCAGAAAGCAAAAACACTGACGCTAACAGTGACTATAAGCCACAGCAGAAGATATATATTTAGGAGAAAATCACACACACACACGCACGCAAACAAACCACTTGCCAGTATTTAACTGACTTGCTAGTGTGATTTCATCTAAAGCTCTGAGTATGGGGCCAGTGTACTGCAGCAGATAGTGCTTGTCATAATGTCTCCAGAAGAGCCTACACCCACATCCCCACGCTATGCTTAGCTAACCTTTGGCCATTTGTCAATAAAACGCTGAGTTCGAGTTTTAGGGATTATGCAGTGGGGATTTTGAAAAAGAGTTTTATTTAAGTGAAACAACATATAATTGTGGTTGTTGATCTTCACTATAACAAAGAAATGTTGCTCTTTATACAACCTCTAATACTGTGTGTTCTATTAAATCAGGACTAAATAATAATAATAATAACAGGTCATTATTGCAGTTGTCATAACCCTATGCTTATACATTACTACTGCTCAAGTGAGACATGCTATTTCACTACACTAATTATGTGAATGGGTAGAAAATATGAAATTCCACCCACTGTTTCATAATTCTGAGTCCGTCTCACCACCCTGCTGCAAAATGGCCTACATCTTGTGTATTTGCATATATTTCAAGATAGTGGGTCTGCCTGGCCGACCAGATAAGTAGGAACAGGCAGAAATCAATGCTGCCTGTCACCTTTTAGCACGACAAATGGTGTCTATTGTTCGCTCGCCCCCCCCCCCCCTCCTCCCCTCTTCTCCTCCTCCTCCCTCAACTTAGACAAGCAGGGAGTAGGCTAGACACCCAGACGTTCTGAAGGGGCCAAGCAGGCCAGTGCAATGCTAATCGGAGCAAAGCTGGCCAGATGACACCATCGACTAAAAATAAGAGCTCCCCCACTCTTCACACACCAATTTCAAACGCGCAGATTTGTTAGCGTGCCAACCGACCGGATAGCACACAACCAAATAATGCTTTGAAAAAGCTAGATATAACTTTTCGATATCCCCCATCTGAAAGATGTAAAAACCCCGCGAGGTCTTGTTAATCAGCCGTGTCAAGACTCAAGGAGACTCTGCGGTAGAGAGATATGAGGAGGCGCGCTGATGGACAAGGAGCGAAGTGGAGTTGTGCTTCGGCTGCTCTCGGAACACTCAGAGTTCCTTGACGTCACCTTAGAGGCCAGCCTGTGTGCTGCCGATGCCGCCGCTGCTCTCTCAAACATGTCTTTGTTATTCAGAGCTTTCCACAGGAGAGCGGCAAGCTGTAAAACATGGAGCACTTCACGATTCCTGAAGAGGCATGTAGCGACGAGATCCATGTCAAATGCATAAAACAAATAATTGAAAATACTAAATTATTTAATTAAGCGTAAAATTTTGGAGATTAATTTTGCGAACAACACGCCCACATTGTCGGTGGCATACGACCACAAACAATAGGCTATGGGCAATGATTGCAATAATTACATATTAGCGCAAATATAGCAATAAACGACTTAATAATAAAACCTTTCCTAAAACAAATCATATGCATCCGAGTCGTTTACATATTCGTTTGATTGTCAGTCTTCACATTAGAATCATCCCTCTTCATCAGCCATTAATTATCCCTTAATAAAGATTATCATACGCTTGTAATTAATGCAAGCTACCTTAATTACGTCTGAACATAAAACGACTACACATCATGTGCGATAATGAAACAACTATTGTAGAAGATCGCTATACATCAGTCCATTCCGGTTTGGTCCAATGGCTTTCCAAGGAGCACTCCGGGACGTATTTTCTTACCAACCACCAAGCATGGCTCTTTGGTAATAGAATAGCCAATGTAATTTGACACTTCAACTTACTGTGCTCTCTTCTAGTTGACTCAGTTACTCACCCACTGACGTTAAGTCCATTCTTAGAGCTTGTGACGAGGGAAAAAGAAGATATTTAAAAACAAGAGCCAAACAACACGGAGGATTTTTCCGCTCTCGCCGCCCGGGGTGAAATCTGTAAGTAAGTTCCATATTTGTTTCCGTATTGTCGTTCACACCTCTCGCCTCGGATGGTTTTATGTTTAGATGGATGGAATTGATTGTCAACGATAGTGTTATCACTTCAAGAAACGTTAATGAAGCTCGGCCGCGTTCATAAGGAAGGGGTTATTGTGATGTGTCCGCGGCCGCTTGAGAGTGATTGTCGGAAATCTCAATCGGGGGATACGTTTCGCCAGTAACAGACACGGCATTGCTGTTCTGCGCGTTTGACCTGTATTGTGCAGATTTTAAGGTTGTTTAGATATACTGTTGATATGATTAAGGAGAAGTTGGAGGAATAAGGTGCCATGAGAACATTTTACGCGGAGATAATGTTGTTTTTCTTACACCCAGGACACATGGTTAATGTTGGAAGTGCAACAATTTAACCATGCCGTCTTTATTCCATTCATAAATTTAAGCGCAACGGGTCGGTAAATAGATTTCTCTTGTAGGCTATGTTCAGTGAACACGCATCAGAAACTCACGGGATGTGCTTTTCTACACTTTGCGTTGTTGTGTGTCTTTAAATAATATGTTTCTCTGGGCCATTAATTTAAGCGGGTAACTTTCATATGCGGCTTCACGCTCGTGAGTAGACCTTGTGTGGACCATGTTGGCTGGAGTATATCTGTTGTGTAGATGGTTATAGCCGCGGACGGATTTGTCTCTCAGATTTTTCCTTGTGTCTGAATCCAGTTGGGACAGAGGGCCTCTTGCAAAGACTCGGTTCCCTTTCATAGCTGTACATCTGTCCAGGAAGCCAAAGAACAGCCAAGTGGAAAAAAATATGCCAGCCTGAACTGAACACTCCGCGCTGCTGCACGGCTTTTTAACCATTGTCACAGGGAGAGAGAGCGAGGAAGGGAGGTGGGGTGTCTTCTGAAGACATGCTCAGCTGCTGTTTTTGGGAGACGCGAGATATTTGCATTTTAGAAATAGCTGATAAAGAAATTATAATTGTAGCGCCATCCTAGAGCCCTTTCCGTCTCTTTGAAGTGGCGTCTAGTGTTCCGCCATGTAGGATGAAGTGTAGCCTGTTCGTTCCCTTTGGCTGGAGTGTCCAGCGTGTTCTCCCCTTGTTATTGTAATGATGTAACCGTGTACTAATGCACTGCAGCATCATCAAAGCTGAACAGAGTAGCCTATGAGACAGCAATCTGTTCTCCCTCTGTGAAAACATAGGTGTTGCTGCTCAGAGCTCTCGTACTCCCACAGTAGTCACACGCACGCACACAAAAACAACCCCATGCCTATGTGCGTCTCTGCTCAACACATTTCCACAGTGACAAACCCATTTCTTGTTAAGTTTCAAGTGTGTCTCATATGAGTGTTTATGAGTAAGAGTGTGTGCGTGTGTTTTGTGGTGTTTGGGGGGGCAGTAGGCTAAGTTAACTCTCCTCCTCCTCTCTCTCCCCTCTCCTTCACTGTGGGGGCCCCCAGGTTGTGACTCTGAATTAGCAACGGGTTGGGGGCTGGAAGTGTGTGTGTGTGTGTGTGTGGGGGGGGGGGGCAGCAGCACTGTGCTGACCCTTCTCCTATTCAGCTTGGGGATGTTGAAACACCAGCCGTCAAACAAAAGACACATTGAAACGGAGATCTGCGATTCCAGCACGTGCGACAGGGGACTCAAGTAGTCCCATTTATTAACTGAGCTTTTTCTCCCCCCGACCCCCCAAATCCCGCCAGTGAGGCAGAAGCACACGTTGTCATGGAGGACCAAAGAAGTATTTATAAACCATTGCCATTACATAAATGCGCTTTGTGGAGCCCCCTTTTTTTGTGACGATGGAGCGAGCCTGGTGTTGTGTGTCCTCGTGAGATATCACAAGACACTGGTTGAATGATCATTCTCCTCTTTCCTCCCTATTGTGTTGCATGAAACAATTATATGAATATAATTAACAGTTAGTACATGCTTTTTTGTACGT
>JAIFZK010000002.1:5215000-5285000 GCA_027481765.1 Tenualosa thibaudeaui
AAAAAGTGTGTCTGCAAGACAAAGAAAATGAGAGAGAGAGAGAAGAAAGAATCGGAGAGGAAAAAGGGAGTGAGCAAAAGAGAGAGAAAGAATAAGAGAGCGAGAATGTGTATGTGTGTGTGTGTGTGTGTGAGAGAGAGAGAGAGAGAAAGAGAAAGAGAGAGATAGAGCAAGACGGAGGGAAAAATAACGAGGGGGTGGCCAAGGCTGGCGCCAGACCACAGAGTATTTAATCATATTATAGCGTGCAACCTCTCCCTCTCCTCTCTCTCTCTTCTCCTTCTCTCTCTCTATCTCTCTCTCCCTCTCCCTCTCTCCTCTCATTCTCTCTCTCTCTATTTCTCTCTCCCTCTCTCTCGCTCCTTCTCTCTCTCTCTATCTCCCTCTCTCTCTCGCTCTCTCGCTCTGGCTGCGCTGAACCAGTGGGTGTAGCAGAGATGGAAGCCATGGCTTCAGGCACAAAATCAGCACCATAGTCAGAGCAGGTAAGAGAGTCAATCTGCAGGCAGGCCCACAATAACAACAGCAGCAACAACAACAACAACAGCAACAACAAGGACAAACACTTCACTACACTACCGGGGAATTATATTTTGTATAAAGTGGGATGTCTTTTTGTTTTGGTGGGGGGAGAAATAGTCTTTTTTGAGCCAAAAAACACCCAGCATCTGTTATTGTTTTTGGCCTCCATCTTGGTATGTCAGTACAAGAAAGTAGTAAAATCCAGAGTGTTGTTACTTGATGTTCTTTCAGGCAGGTTTTAGGCCTTGTGTGTATGTGTGTGTGTGTGTGAATTTGTGAGTTTTTGTGTGTGTGTTTATGTGTGTGTGTGTTGAAATACAGGTTTTAGGCCTTGTGTGTATGTGTGTGTGTGTGAATTTGTGAGGTATCGTGTGTGTTTATGTGTGTGTGTGTGTGTGTGTGTATTGAAATACACAGACACCCACTTCCACACACTGTTGTGCTTGATAAAGCCGAGTGTGACTTGCTAACACATGGGGGGTAAAAAGCCTTTTTTTGTGTGTATCCATTGAGCTGGGCTTACGGAAGCACCCATGTCCCGTTGTAAGGAGAGCCCATCGTGGATATTAGTGCTGGATTTAAACGTCTTTTTCCCATAATCCCACTGTTGACTCCTCAGCTAAGCATTAAGTTTGTTATTTTAGCTCTTTTTGGGAGCACCACTCGGGCCTAATCTCTGCTAATCTAATCTATCCCCCTTTTTGTAAGAGGTTGTGTATGACGCGATGGTATGGAAACACTTTAGCCCTCGTCCAGCACCACACTCACTGGAGGGGAGGTCTGCTTGTTTCTCCTTTTGTCCTTTTACTTCTTCTTCTTGTTTTTGTCTTCTTTCACTTCATCATCATCATCGTTTTGTTCTTGTTCTTCCTACTCCTCCTCTTCCTCCATCTCTTCTTCTTCATCATCAGTGTGATCATTGTGATTGTTTTGTTCTTGTTCTTCCTTCATCTCTTCTTCTTTATAATCAGCGTGATCTGCTGGAGTTTGAGCAAGTGATCGAGGCAGTGAGAACACACTTGACCCCACGTTGCTGGGCTTGTTAGCGCTGAACAATGGGGTTGTTGGCTGTTGGCTGTTTATGTTGCTGTGGCGAGGCTAACTCGCGTGGTCATGGGGACACCTCAGCACTTCTGCCACATCATTAACGTGTCCAAATATTTCCACTGGCTTGCTGCCCAGGCTTGGAATAAGCAATATAATATTAAACTAGCTCTTGTTGATTAAAATCCCATTTATGATGTAGAGAGAGCAGGGTGGTGCAGTTAACAGTTGAAAGTGCATCTTCCCATTTGATGGCTGTGTGATGTTGGTTTTTGTAGAAGCTGCATATTTAAAGATGTAATTGTGAAATATCAAAGCAAAATTGCATTTTAAGCATGGTTGTATCGTGTAACATACTAGAATGTAATGGTATGGCATTGGACAAAATGGGCATGATTTTGCATCGAACTGATCTAATTAACATTAATTCTCTATTGGAAAAATAGTCATTAAAATAGAGAGAGCTGTTTGTAACTTATGTATCTTCATCAATAATGTAATTAAATGTTTGTGTTTCCCTAAATAATCACAAACCATTTTTTCCCAGGAGATGCAGTTTCCATCTAACTGCATCTCCTTGGGCGCCTGTGGAGGAAATTTTGTGACAGGGCCTGTGTGTGAACACGAAACAGATGACCGTGAACAGTTAAAGCTGCAGCTTGGCACCGGTTTCCCTCTTTGTGCCTGCGCTAAGTGCTTTCTGTGCTACCGAAGCCGCCATTGCGGCTCGGAAGTCTTGAGCTCATGCATGTTTGATTTGACACCCGGTGAAAAACATACGAGGAGGATGTCACAATGCGTTGCTCCCAGTGCCTGGAGTAAGTGGCCAACCCTGAATCAGAAATAACATCCAGCCAGCCAGCCAGTGAGCCATCCATCCCTGAATATTCCGTTGTCATAAATTAAACACCACAGGCATATTTAGTTGATTTCAACCTGGTAGAAAAGTGCACTGCTTTTCTCTTTGAGCAAATCTGAGATGCTGGTTTTGACGTTTCTTTCAAATGCCACCTAAAAGGTGAATGCCACATCATGAGGGAATATTTTAACGGGGGGTAATTTGACAAGCACTGGATGTGAGTTACTGATCAGCAAAAGCACCTGTGTGTTTGTGTGTGTGTGTGTGTGTGTGTGTGTGTGTGTGTGTGTGTGTGTGCATGTTGACTGTTGTGTGTGTGTGTGTGTGTCACAGTGTGTCTGTGGATGTATTTGGTGATGTGCTGAAAGTGTTGCATATCATGTCACATGTGCCATCTTTGCATGTTTTGTTGCCCTCTTGGGCAGCAGCGGATCTTTATCTACTACTCTTCCTGTTTTGGTGTTCTGACTCAAGAAGGCCCTTTGTCCTCTGATAGGTCACTCGTCAAGATTCAATGCCAGAGTCTACAGTTCAAGTCTTGAAAGGGGCACTTTTTTGGACTCAAATGAGACATTCTCTGGGCTCAAAGCCACCTGCTGAATAATTAAATGCTGAAACACTGATACAGACCGATGAGGACAGGGCATCACATCTAGTGGTGACATTTTCTCAGAGCGCCCCTTGAAACAAACACTGACTTAGTTTCACTATTAACTTAAGGGACTAGAAAAAAAGAGCTGAAAAATATTTATTTATTTATTTAATTAATTAAAAAAAAAAAAGCCCAGCACAGGAATGTTTTTTTTTTTCAAAAGAAAAACATTCTTATCGAAAGGAGTCAGTCTTTTATCAAAATACAGTCAACATCCTGATTGTCGACATGAATGTCCAAAGTAACACATACTTTAGCCTTGTAAGACCTGTAGTCCACTGATACGCGTGCCATATCTTTACCCCATTCTTCCTCTTTTTTTATCTGTTTTCCATGAAGTGTTACACTCAGTCGCTCGTCCTCATTTGCCCTCTCCCTCTACAGTAAAATGTTTGCAGTGAATCTGTGAAAGCAGGAGAGCAAAAAAAAAAAAAAGGTAATCTGTTACCCCAGCAACCCCAGGCCCCGTCATCATGTGAAGGTGCGGTGTGCCAAAATCGCTCCTGTGGTGCTTGACTTCGACACGGCGTCTTAAGCAAATGGTACTTCCCTACTGATTTCATTTCATCCGTCACCGCAGACTCCATTCAGCTCCGCGTTGTGATGTTTTAGCTGCAACATAATTTTTGTTTTATTTATTTTTTGTCCCCACACCCAACCCATTTCCCTGCATCCATCATGCCATGCTGGTAGTGTCAAAGTGACTCCATTTTCAGAGGGAGAAAAACAAATCTTCCTGAAGCAGACATCGGTCGCTTATGTGCTTGCTCTATCTCCCATTCTGCCACAAAATTATCTCATATAACTGTCAGGGTTTGTATTACCCCAGGTTTCAAGGATGCTCTCAAAAGGACTTTCACCTTAAAGGTGCTTTTAAATGTGTTTCCTGCCTTTTTTAGTTCCTTTAGGTCAAAAATGTCCTAAAAATAGCAACGAAATGTGAACAGACATGTATCAACAAGAAGTCAAAATTGCCAAAAGCTCTGTGTTGTTAAGATATCCATTGAAGTTAGCATGCAAACCACCTAACACTGGACCGACTCTCCCATAAGACCATATTCTACCATGTGTGACCACTCAGTTAAATACAATACAGATTAATGTAAAAGTGTTGTTGGACACTGCACGACAGCTCCAGTTTGAATAGAATTTGTTATAACTCTTCTAACATTTGAACCCACTTTTTAATGACCATTCAATGGATACAGACATCTACAAAACATATCTAGCAATGAACCCCCACTGAAACGAAACATCCAAAGAATAGGCAACAGTACACATCCAGCATATTCACATAGGGGAGAGATTCTATCAACCTTTGGTGCTAAGTATTTCCCATGGTACACCATCAACACATCGTGCTGTGGTTGTAGCAGCAGAGGCAGAAACAACAGCAGCAGTAACAGCAGTAGCAGCTCAGGTGCAAGGCATGCATCAGCTCCCACCACCACTATGCTGAGGTGACAGCTGTGGGGAAAAAATGAAGACGGTAATAGAAGTCTCAGTGCCAGATAGAGCGTAATAAATCAAAAGCAGCACATTGTGTCTGGGTTTGTGTGTGTGTGTGTGTGTGTAAAAGGGTGAAGTAGTGTGTGTGTGTGTGTAGTGTGTGTATGTGAGTGTGTCAGTGTGGGATACCTCTATCTGTGTGTGTGTGTGTGTGTGTGTGTGTATATCTTTGTGTGTGTGTGTGTAGTGGTGCATGTCTGTGTGTCTCATACATGATTCTGTGTGTGTCTGTGTGTGTGTGCATGTGTATTTGTGTAGCCATGTTTTTTCTAGTTTTTTTCCCTTGCTGTGTTATTAGGTCTTTGTGCAAAGCTGTGATCTGAGGTTGTGGCTTGGGAGGTCGTTGGTGGTTGGGGTGGAAGGGGGACTTGTGGTGGGGACTCTGGAGCAGGACACAGGGACGCAGTATTGCAGCAGCCAGCTCTGCTATTTTGGGTCCGGAGGAGCTGAGTCCAGAGGACTTTAAATAACCGCTGTGTAAACATTGTCTATGCACTTCCTTGCTCTCCATCCGGTGACCCCCCTCTTTCCCTATCCCACCAACCTCCCCTCCCCCATCCCACCCTCCCCCCACCCCATCCCCCCCTCCCCCCACCCCATCCCCGACCCCAGGATTTTTATAAATGGCTACTACCCAGTTTCAAAGGCAGTCTTTTGGGGGGCTTTGGGGGGGGGGGTCTCTGTAGCTTGCACCTGGACTTGGCACTTGGTACTGTTGGGGGTAGGGGGCTTGTTACTCTTGTGGGTATGGATGGGGGTGGGGTGGGGTGGTACAGGATGTTCGGGGGTGGGCACAAACAAGAATGACAGCACCCTCAGTTTAGTGATCCCTTCCCGACGTGTCACATGTAGGCAGCATCTGGTGTTTTTAGGTAGCATCTGTGTTTCTGTATTGTAGCAGTACGGTGGAAGGGGAGGTGGAGACTTCCAAGGCGAGGTCTGTTTCTTTAATCAGGGCAGTCTGGAGTATTCTCTGTGCAATACCGCATTAATTCATTGCTAAAGTAACAGACATATGGTCCTTTTGTCTTTCTCAGCAGTTAAAGAGGCGTGTGCATTGTCTCTGAGATTGTCTCAAAGCGTAATATGAATCATGTATTTTTACAATAAATGTTGTCAATTCATTTTAAATTCACTCTTGACGCTTCAAGAGCGCTTTCTAAGAAAAACAAAGACTTGACTCAATAGAGCATGTTTAGCCTACTGGTGTGGTTGCTTGTTGATTTCTGAGAATCTCATCTTATTTCCCAGTAGCAAATAATATGAGGCACCTTCATTGCTCAAATGTTTGCCCATAATTAAGTTTAACATAGAAAGATTCAGTACCTGGGTTCCTGGGAAGGAAAACCATGCAGGTTCCTATTCATAAATGCATGAGGTGATGTGTATCATATGTCTTAGTGGCATACGGGCATCGCCCAAGAAGTAAGAAGCCTTCTTATTGGGCCCAGTGTCAAATCCTTTGCCTTAAGTGGATGTGCAGCTAGCTTGGGTGTCTTGTGTCGAGCCGCGTGTCAAAGTCAAGCTCAGCTGCGAGCCAGATTGCTTCTTTTCTCATTTCACTCCCCTGCCAGCACATATTTTAGCTGCGTGCTCAAGACCTCATGTCTCCAAACACTCTACTGGCAATCAAGGTTTGTTTGCATGGAAGGAGGAGCATGAAGCTTCTGGGAGGAAAAAAGAAAAAAAGAAGAAAAGATGACACTGAGTTTAGATGCTGTTTTAGGAGGCATCTCTTGTAAATAGGAGCTATGTGGGAGCAGGGTGGTTTGGGGGTTTGTGGTGGTTTGTGGGGTCAGATGGATATGGTGGCACATGGATACTTAAGCTGAAAGCAAGCAGGAGTTTCACCAAAGGGACTTGTAGGCATGCTGCTGCAATCTCTTGGCCGGCAAGTTGCAGCTTTGCCCCCACCCCTGAACCTTAGCTTCAACAATCCAGTGAGCAAAAGCATCAGAGCAGACCACCATCCGAATGATCTCATCATTTTATCATAATGGGAGCGATCATAATTGAAAAACATGACTGCTGCAACAAGATCTTCTCATCCACCCACCCTTAGAAACCATGTGCTTGGCAGCCACCCTGCTGGGCATCTGCCCTGGCGAGAGCTGCTCCACCATTAGCATTGCAGTTAGCTGTTAGCCGCAGCTGGTGTCTTAGGAATTACCACACGCCATTGCCTGTGGGTCACGGTTCATCAGCCGCGATGTCAAGCAAGGGCTGACCAGTGCCGGCTACACAAACACTGAACAAAAAAAAAAGGGAGGGGAAAAAAAGAAAGGCAGCAGGCTAATGCGCTAATGCAAGCTAAACCGCAAGGCTAACAAGGGCCTGCCACTTTAAGTGCTAACAGACCCTGTAATCATTTATTTTGTGCTGTTCCACTGGAGTCGCTGGATCTTGATGAGCAAATTGAAAAAAAAAGAAAAGAAAGAAAAGCTTATTGCTGCCGGCTGCTGAACATATCCTATTGTGTGGCTGTTGAGAGGGAAGGGGTTGGGTGGGTAGCGGGGGTTGGTGTTAAGACACCACGTGAGAGGTAATTATATTTATGTTTGGCTCTTTTCAATCTGTCACAGTAAATCTGTTTGACTTGTCACTTTGTAAATCATTACAGAGGATTAGAGCCTTGTTACAGACTCAAAAGGACGGGAGAAGAAAAGAGCTACTTTTTTGTCCTGAGATCTTTGTTTGTTTGATATTTTTTGACAGGCTCTCCATGAAGATATTAGGCGGCCATATTGACTGGTGATTTTTTTCTTCCCCATTTTCCCTTCACAGTTTTTTTTTTGTAAACACAAATTGGGAGGGAATAGGGTGATATTGTTGCTGCTTGCATGGAGCAGGCTTCCTTGTGTCTCCGGCGGAGGCTTCAAAGGGCCTGGCGGCTTTCCAAGAGCGAAAGAATGCTTCAGATAATTTGCTTTGCAGTTGATTTTTTTCAGTCTCTCTCTCCCTCTCTCCCTTTTTCCCCTCAAATAATTGTTCAAGGATCAAAGTACCCAATGATTACATCTTGATTTCTGAGAGAATAACATAAGCAACTATGATGCCAAACTGTTGGTCTGGAAATGTGCGCCTCCAGTCGATTCTATTTGACAATGGAACAACGCTGCCACGGAAACTGCATGACTTTTCCCACTGTTTCCCAGAAGTGCCTTAATTTTCATAAATATGGAAATCTCAGAGATACTTAGGCCTCAGTTATCACAGTACATGAATGACTACCTTCCTATCGCATCCCAGTAGAACCACTCACCCTGCAGATTGCTTGCATCAGGCCATTTCCATGCAAAGTGGATCTTCTGTCACATCCATAACGCTGGTAAAATGTCCCCTATTTTATGAGGTAGATGGTCATATGAAATTTGAGGATTTGTACTCCAGCTCCAGAGGGCACATAATAATGAACAAAATAATTTAGTAATACCTTGGTTTGCTCATGTTCTGTCATGTCCATAATGCTGGAAATGCCCAACTGGAGTTGTAGTTACATTGTTGCAATGTTGTAGTTATTACAAACCATAGGTTACATTCCCATTTCAGCAATTTGGTGAGCCTATCCAGCACAGGGGGAGTCCCCTTGTTAACTTACAGAAGTGTCTGGAGGTAAGAAAGCTATTACTGTTTTAGGACATTAGAAGCTGTGGATTTGTTCCTGGTTTGATTTTGCTGCTTTGCTTTTTCCAGTGCTATATGAGTTTTTTACTGCACAAACAAATTGGTTACAATAGGAAGCTGTTTATAATTCTCATTGCAGGCAGGTTTAGTCGAGCCTTGCGAGGTCTCTTAAATCATAACAAAATGTGCTGTGTAATAATGTGACTTGTTTTAATGCCTGATCTGTCTGCTCAGCAGTCTGTTGAATAGGTAGAATGCATTTCGTACAACAGGAAAAGAAAAGAATGATTCTGACATGCTGGGGATCACGATTAAGTGCAAGCTCACTGAGCCTGAGGCTGCTAATTTTTTTTAATTGTAGGCATCTCAGTGACGAGATATTGAGGAAAAAACAAACCAACAACAACAATAAAAACAACAAGTGAATGCCAGTGCCAGCAGTTAAAAAACAAACACAATCACTGCAGTTCCTCTTGTGGAGAGGGCTGTATGCATGTGTGTGTGTGTGTGTGTGTGCGTGTGTATATGCATGGGAGGAGATCTGTGGATCATGAAGCCCATCTCCTAGGCAGACGCTTTGTTTATAAACTTCACAGGCAAAGTGGAAGGCCCACAGACGATTTTGCTAAGTCACCCAAGGGGCAGCATACCTTCTGGTCTTCCGTGAGACGCATTTGTAAAAGCATCTCTTCCCCGAGGCTCCTACAAGCAGTTTCTACCTGTTTATTTTTTGTTTTTTCGCACAGTGAAGGGACGGTTTGGCCTTGTTTCCATGTATCCAGGGACAGTGTTTCCCTCTTCATTTTTAATAACCTTATTTTCATTATGGATTTAATAACATGTGTGTGTGTGTCTGTGTCTATTATTTTGTTTATCTGAGGGAAAACAACATGATTTATTTTGCCCATTACTTCCCCGTTTGCTGATGTGATTGTTTTGGTCGGTAAATAAGAGGGGTCCTTCGGGTGCAAAATTAATGAGCAGAATTTATTAGTGGCGTTGGGGTAGCTATAGAGTAGTTACTGTTATGGCCGACACTGTGGATGTGAGGTGAGAGCAGGGTCGGACACGTTAAACACTTGCAAACGGCTGGTTTCCTCTCCATGGTACACACCTTAATCATTACTCATTAGCCGAATTTTCTCATGAATCCATGCTTACATTGCAGAGGCAGTGGAGGAAATGTAAATTCTTTTCTTAACTAAATACCACCCCCCCCTCCCCACCTCCCCGACCTACACTACATGTTACTTGTGTTACAACAGTATATCGCCTTTTTTAAGGAATGTAAAACCTTGCACACACATACATACACGGCCCTCTACATTTTGAATGATTCGTATGGGCCTGGTCTTTCTTAGACAATGAATGTGGCTTTTGTTAAGCTAAGCGCCGCTGGTTTAACGTGGGTATGGGGGAAATGAGGGGGAGAGAGGGGACGAGAGCTAGACGTCTGCAAGAGTCTCCGTTTCTCAAAAGCTAGGAGGGGATCTGGCTTCACGGGTGAAGAACTCCTTGTCTACCATGAATATTTAATGCTTGCATTTTTTAACCATTGTCGTCTTTGTAAGAATTCATTAAAAAAAGTAGCAGAATCGGGCAGCAACCAGGCCCAGAGAAAGACATGGTCTGTTCCTATGGGTGATGGAACCAGGGGCTAAGTGTTGCAGGCAGCTGCCAGTCGACCCCCACCTCCCTATATACACACATGCCTGCGCGCACACACACACACACAGACACACACACGGAAACACACCCCAAATCATTACAGCTCTGCCAAATGGTGAATCAAATATGTGGATTCTGTCAGAGTAATTTAATGACGGGGACACATGAAATACGTGTCCCGGCCTGCTTTTCGCTGGGTAAGCAGTGCGTACAACAGCCAAGGCCCTTAGTGTGTGGAAGTAAACGTGTTTGAGAGAGAGAGAGTGTGTGAGAGAGAGAGAGAGTGAGGGAGGTACGGAAGTCTAAATTGAAAATGCCTCATTCTGACACTTCTTCAATGCACTCAGCAAAATGGATTTGATACACTTAATCCGTTTGGCAAATTGACCAGAATCTGAGTGGCAATATCTTCTCAATGTACATCAATTTTGGCTAATGGAGTTCAAAGGATAAGGGCAAAAAATGAAGTAGGAGTGTTTTCTCTGCTATTCTTTTTTTATATATATTTTTTACTTTCTCCTAAATTTTTTTGTGGCCATACACACTACTTTCCTGTATGAAGGGCCGGCGAGCCAGTTGGGATTTTACAACAGTACTGCTGATGTTTTTTTTTTCTTCAACATACTCCAGAATGCCCGGACAATGAATTTACTTGATGATTACTTACACAAGATAGTTTATTGCTCCACGGGGGAGGGGGAAAGAAGTACAAGCACGTTTCATTTTCAAAACAATGCCCAGAGGTAGTTCAGAGTCATACACCTAATTTGGCATTAAATCTCTGTTGTTCAGCAAACTGCAAACCACTGCATTCATTTTTATTATGATCCAAGAGCGAATGTTTGGGTTCTCGCCTGGTGAAAAATTGGGAGCAGGGTTGGATTTGTCAGACAAAGCCAGGTCATGAAAGGTCCCCAAAACTGATATCCTCTCTCTCTCACTCTCTCTCTCTCTTGTGTCCTTTTTTTTAACTGTTCAAAGTGCAAGGTATAAATGCTTTTGGCACTGCATGTTTTACAACAGTGACAGACTAGGTTGATGTAAACACGTAGTCCTGCAGTATTGAAAAGAGTGGTGAATAACATCAAGCTGTGTACTGGTGGTGAGATATATATGGCCTATGAGTCATGGACAGAGAGAGCCCCAGTGAATGGGTGAGATTGATGCTTTTGTGTGTATCAAACCTGAGGGATGACAGCCGTCACTGACAGATAGGGATGGGTGGGGTGAATCAAGGGGGGGGGGGGATTTTTAAAGCCGTTCCGTCACGTGCGGCTCTCAGTCTTTTTGATGCGTAGTGACAGGCTCCGTGGAGAACTCATCTCTATTTGATAACTTTGTGAGAGCAAAGCTTCCTCCGTTCGGATACAAATGATGGGGTTTTGATGGGGTGGGGAGGGCAGGGTGGGAGCAGACCAGGTCTTGCACACCTTCGCATCCAAACAGGCATTAGTGAGGATGTGCAAATGTATATCCAAACACTCTGAGGGATAGAGAGAGGAAATGAGAAGAAAAAGAGAGAGAGAGAGAGAGGATCTCATTTTAATCAGATGCAGGGTCTGGTCGAGATAATTGACTCTAAATCAGCTTTAGCTGTCCTCAGTCACAGGAATTAGTGATGCAAATCTCATATTTCTGCACTTAGTTTTATTACACTGGCTCGCTCACACCAGATATCTGCACTTGCCCTCCTAACATGCTTCACACTCTCTTTCTCCCCATCTCTGACTCACACTGACTGCTTGAACAGTACTTCCCTCACTCTTTCCTGCACTCCCAACTTTCTTTCTTTCTTTGTTTCTGTCTTTCTTTTTTCCTCTTTTGGATTCTGCCTGATGTCTTTAGCTTTTACTTTGTTCCACCCTCCAAAGCTATTGCACTGGTAAGGGACTGGTGAAAATATCGACTGTCTCTCTTTCTCACTCTCTCTCTCTCCCTATCTCCCAGGAATTCTTCCCTGAATCAGCTGGTCAGTAGTCTTCTTTAATGGCAGAGCCTTGCTATATTGTCCAGCCTGGAGCCTTGCGGTGTCAAAAACAGGCTTCGGCTGGACAAGTTGGTCTCCTCATTGCTCCTTGGCTCAGTGGCCTGACTTTAAAAAAAAGCACAGAGAAACAACAGTGGACCTCTTCCCCCTTTCTCCGCCCTCTCTGCACAGCTATGGATTTCTCCATTGTCCAGAGCATGGTTGCGGAGGAAATCAAATAAACCAGTAATTGTGGTGGTCGGGCAGGGCCAACATGGCTTTCACAGCTGAGAAAGATTTTTATTTTTTTAAAGGGGAGTAATAGACCATGAGGCAGTGTGCAAATCTTTACTTATCCCTGCATGTGGTTCATGTTTATTACAACTTCAATTACTATGTAATTGAGCACTTTGTTTATTGGGTGCGGAGTAATGAGAAGAGAAGTGATGAGTGGAGGATTGTTTCATGCTGAGAGAATTTGGCCTCTTTCTCTTATCCTTCTATCAGAATGTTATTCATCGCAGTTGTTGAGAAGAGCCACCACAGGATAGGTGATATTGCTATTTTGAGGGTGCTGGCACCTTTAGCCAAGAGATGCTAATTCCTGACCTGTGTACCCAGCAATTTGAGGACATCTTTGGTCCAAAGTCCATCGCTCCGCAGTGGTGCCACTGTCACATGTTAACTTGCCGTGATGAGGTCTCATCCATTCAGGGAGTGCCGCAGCACAACAACAATAGCCAAAAAAGAAAGAAAGAAAGAATTGGAGCACAGGTGAGAGGTTCAAAGTGCACTCGTTGTTCTGTCGGCACGGCAACAGTAGTGTGTTGACACAAACAGAGGCTCTGAGTGCGACCGCAGGAGCTAGGCCCTGTCTTATCTGCTCTCTCAGAGCAGGGCATTCCAGGAGCGCGTGGACAATAGAGAGCATCTGGCGGCGATCAGTACCTTAATGCTCCTGTTCACGGGCGTGCGTGCACACACACACATCACACATCACACATCTATATCTCTTTTTTGTCTCTCTCTCTCTCTCTCTCACTCACACACACACACACATACAGAGTGTCATATTCATGAACTAAAAAAACCTTGATGTAGATTTTGCCCTAAACTAATTTGGCCCATCCGTCCATATTTCAAAGAGGAGAGGAGAGGTGGAAAAAGCAGGGTGTTGAGTTGGAGCTACAGCGAGGACGCATCAGTCTGTCAATATTGACTTTGTCCTCTCTGCTACAGGGATTGTGCTGTGCACGGGAGGCTCCCTATTCACCTAGTCTTATCATCTGCCTCTGTGGGATCTTTAAACACACTCACACACACACTCACACCTAGCATAGACAATACCGTACACAACCTGAAACTCTCACTCATGCATATAGACATATGCACACACACTCACTCTCCCTGAAAAGTAAGACACACAAAGTGTATCACTTTAAGAAGGCGCAATGGTTGATTTAGCTGGGGTTTTCAATGCACTTGTGAGACACAGTGTTCCCATGTGTAGTGCACTGCACTCCTCTTGTACTTTTAATGGAGCAAAAAGACATGCAGTCTGTCCTGTGGGACCCCATATGTGACTAAAAAAGTGTGTGTGTGTATGTGTATCTGTGAGACTTTTAAGATGTGACTCCACTGCATGGTAAATATTTGCCAGACAAACATTTAGATTGGAGAGGCTGGACAATGGCAGAGTTGCGAGACGGAAATGTTTATTTTTCTGTTGATGCTGGTGTCAGCAAAGTGCCGACCCAATGAAGCGTGTTTTCTTTTTTTTCTTTCCTCGGTCTGAATGGCAGAGTAAGGTGGTGGTGGTGTTGTTCACACTCTCATGACTTGACCTTCCAATTTTTCCAGAACTCTCCACCTCCTGCTGAAATACTGCCACATCATTGTTTGACAACAGAATAAAGACACATAGATGACATTATTTTATTGCTTGGCTTTGGATTTATTTGCAGAGCTATGTGTGTTATGTGTATTGTCTAGCGTAGTCCTCTCTCTGTTTGCATATTAGTGTTTTGTCTATGTGTCTTGCCCTTGTTTATTTTATGTGTGTATGTGTAGGGATGACTATGCAGGGGTATTGTGTGTAGTGAGTGAGTCTACTGTGTGTATACATGTGTGTTGTGTTTATACATATGTTATGTATATATGAATAGTGGATGTTGTGTATACATGACTATTGTATATATGTGTATTGCGTGTATACGTATGGATTGTAAGTGTGTATGTGTGTGTTGGTTTGCATTTGTCTTTGGGTACAAAAAAAACAACGTGGGCCCTTCAGTGGTCCTTGCAAAGACAAAGAGAGTGGGTGGGTGCCAAAGGTGTGTGTAAAACATGCTGTGCCGTTCTCTGCCTCATTTACCCACCAGACCATCTGAATATTCATGAAGCGCCATCTCAGCCTCACCCAACCTGAAAGATAAAGAATGACAAATATGAAAGTAAATAAATACAAAAAATAAACAAAGTGGCGGGTGGCTCTTGAAAAGACGGGTACAGCGGGATTGATGATGATATGACACACACACACACACACAGAGACACACACACACCACTACTGTGCCTCTCTACAAGAAGTGTGGGTTTGAGGGGCGCTCTTGAAAGGAAGCGGCAGATGTGTGGCAGCACTGTGTTTTTTTGTCGCCAACACCTGTCCCTGGTTAGGCTCAGTGTTTGGCGGAGGAGCTGTGTGTTCACTGACAAGAGACAGAGGGAGAAAGACAGAGTGAGTGAGTGAGAGAGAGAAAGATAGAGGGAGGAGATGTGAAGAACAAGGGAGAAAAAGAAGAAACAGGGAGTTGAAGTGGACTCTGAAGAAGACGAACAAGCTCAAGGAGACCAGAACAAGAGTGATGAGGAGAAGAGTTGAGAGGAGAAAATAAAAGAAAAGAGAAGAGGAAAAGAAAAGAGAAAGGGAGGAAAACAGTCAAATGAAAGAGACACGGAGCCAAGCACTGGGAGCAGAGACAGGCAATGTAAAAGTAGTAGAGATCAGGAAAGAGAAATCCCTGCTGTGACAACCAGTCAAAGTTTTTTTTTTTTTCTTAATCTGTCAGGAAACTTCCCCCCAACACCTCAGGGAAGTTCCGGAAGGTTCTCTATCCTCCGTAGGGATTCCCTGTAACCCCTGTCCTACCTCCTCTATGTCTCAGCCTTGCATCTGCAGTCTCTCAAGGTTTTCTATCTCTTTCTTGTGAATCAGAGACTACCTTCTGACAGCTTCTCCTCTTTTCCCTTGAAAGTGACTGAACAGAATCTGAAAAAGTGCAATGCAGCAGAAAGCTGACAGGACAAAGTGGACAGTTACTGGAAGTAGAGTTTGCTATCTCTGTTAGCCTAGGTGGTTAACTGCTCATGATGTAAGTTTCAAAGTGCTTGTCATCTTCTATGAATGTCTGTGGTCACAATTCCAGCCTTGAGTACAAATGGTGGTGGAGTTATTTGGCATTATGAAAGCTTTTTGAGGAAACTGTAACTTGGATGTGAAAGTGGATTATGATGGATTCTGGCTCTTAATAAATGGGGATTTTGAATTTTTGTGAATGATGAATTTCATTGGCTTAACATATCCTCAGAGGGCCCTGCCCTACACCGCTCCTCGCAGATTCCATCTGCAGCAGACTCTGACCCCACTGATGTTAGGTCACCCAACCATGGGTCCATCCCCAAAAAAGAAAAAAAAAAAAAGAAAATCACATTCTCTGCCACCAATGACCTCCAGAGACGAACAGATCCCTCTGTGGTGTTTCCATCATTCATCACTCTGTACTTTCTCTCTGTCTAATCTCCATCCTTTTATCCATCCATCATTCTCCCTATCCATCCACCACCCCACCCCCACCCCCACCCTTCCTCCTCTCCTTCTCGTGCTGTGGCTGTTTGACCCCAGCGACTTGGCTAATGCTGCAGATGAATAATTTGCAGGGCTCTGTCATGGGATCTGGGCTTGATGGAGAAGATGGAGGAAGAGGGAGGTTGGGGCAGGAGGACTCAATGGCTAATGGTGGAGGACTGACTGTGGCTGTACAGCCTAGGCTTTAGGCTTTTTGGATGGGCTAAGGGGCCTTGATGCTCTCTCTGGCTATGTGTGTGTGTGTGTGTGTGTGTGTGTGTGTGTGTGTTGGGGGGTATACCGGAGTCTGGCCCAGTATTAAGATTCAATCTGGTCTTGTTAGGGGAAGCAACTATCCTCTGTTTTTCCCTTTTCTTCTCTATCCTTTTCCACTCTCCCCTCTTCTTTCTTTTTCTCTCATCTCCTTTCCTTTCCCCTTCTTTCCTCTCCCCACCCCTTCTCTTCTCTCCTCTCCTCTCTCTCCTTCCCTCTTCTCTCTTTCTCTTCTCTCTGCTCACACACTGTCACTGCTCGTTGTGGGGCTGGTCTCGAGCCGGCTGATTAGTATTGATTGCCAGATGAATTGGCCTCTCGACTAGAAATTGAACAGAATAATCCTCGCATCCTTGTCTGACAAATCCATCCTCGTGTGGGTGGAGTGACAGCTTGAGGCTGAGAGGGTTGGGGGTCTGAGGTGTTGGTGAGGGTAAGGGGTGTTGGTGTGATGGGGTGGTGGAGTGGGTTATTGCTGATGCTATCAAGGGTACGCTTTGTTGCCGAGTGCAGTGAGATGCATGAGAGAGTTTATGGCCTCCTACCCCTACCTCTACCCCCCCCCACCCCCCCACCCTGAAACACTCACGCGCACACACACACACACACACACACACACTTGGATAAAGAAATACACTTCTCTACTCTTCAAGAAAAATGTTACAAATGTCTGTGATGTGTTCATTGTACTGTGCTCAAAATGATTTCTCATCCTCTCCCATTCAGCCACCCTCCCACTTATGGGCTGTCTAATGACATTTGAATTTGAATGTAGGTTGTTGTGATTAAACATGGAGATTGGTGTGTGTGTGTGTGTGGAGTAGGGTAGAGATGATTTGGAGGGTGGGTGTCCCTCTGAATCTCTGACGAGGAATGAGGTTTGGAGGTCTGTGGTGTGTCTGTGTGTGTGTGTGTGTGTGTGTGTGTGTGTGTGTGTGTGTGTGTGTGTGTGTGTGTGTGTGTGGGAGGGGATGTACGTCTTGCACCTGTGGTTTTGTAAAAGACACAGATTTTTCTCCCAGACAAATCCTGGAATTTGCCGGAGCTCTCTGAGGCCCCCACAGTGCACTGATACCATGGTTGGCCATGTAGCTGCCACTTGTCTCCTCTTCTGTGTGTGTGTGTGTGTGTGTTAAAAACGGGGGTCGTGGTTGTGAGGTGTGGGGGAAGTGAAGTTGAGGTCTTGGAGCGTGGGGGGGGCAGGGCCAACTCGCCTGGAATGATGAAATGGAAAAGTTCCAGCGCAGTGAGCACCCGCTCGCCGAAGGTAATTGGAGATTGCCACCGAAGGACTCTGCACGAAACGCTCTCAATTTCGCCCGAGAGAAAAAGAGAGTGGGTGCACGGGTGAGAGAGAGAGAAAGAGAGAGAGAGACAGAAAAAGGATGGTGAAAAAAGAGAAAGAGATAGACCGCATGGGTTGATTATGTCTGCCTTCTGTCAAAGGTGACCCATAATATGGAGAAAATAGAAACGCTCTTAGTCACTGAAGAAAGAGGTTTTAGGAGGAGAAAATGACTGCTGGCCGCCTGTTGAGTTCATGCCTTGATTCCCATACATGGCTTGCAGGCATATATTAATGGCTAACCTCTGCATTAACCTCAGGATACAGAATCTTTATGTGGAATAGAGAATTGGCCTTTCACTCTCAGAGTTCATTTCATTAGGGTAAAAATATATATTTATTTTATAAGGATTTTTCACCCCCCCCAATCGATCTCTGTGGTTGCAAATACTAGCTCGTTGCAATGCTGAGTGCAGATCACATCACATCACTAGTCATTAGGGAGAGTCTAGCTTTGCATGGTTTTGGTATACTTTGGACTAATCAGGTGCAAAGAAATGTATGCATTTTAGCACTCCACCTCCTGCCCTGCTAGTTTTGACATGGCTGGATTGAAGTGTTTGCAGTGGAAACGGCATGAATCATTGATTAACAGAGCAAAGCTTCTTAAAGTCCTCCTGCTTGGAAGCCATCAATAATTTACAGCACTTTCAGTATTTCAGTGGCACGACGAGTTGAGGAGCCACCACCAGTCAGTCCCTTGTGTTTGTCGGAGGAGTTTGTCGTTCACACATACACACATGCACACACGCACACACACAGACAGACCTACATATAGACCTACAGTGTTCTTCATGCTAGTAGCATAAAATGAATCTCATCTCTAATATTATGTAGATTTCCATGAACAGAATTTAGTTTTTATTTAATTGTTGATTTTTGAGAATCAGTAACTAACACATATAATGACACATATAATAATGGTATGATTAATGTTTTTCTGACCTAAATACCTTCTAGGGCAGATTAGACATAAGATGATATCAGCTGATGATTATTCTGCAATAGTGACATTACTCATGGGGGTGTGGTGTCCCTCTTATTAATGTGCTATCAGTGACATGACTCTGTGACAGTAGCTTTTGATTTGCTGTCTGTGCCTGAGGTGGTTAAGATGATGTTTACAACTCATACAGCTCCATCTCTCAGCAAGCTGTATATATGTCTCTGGATGGTTTTACAGCAGTGTTAAGTCAAGCTTGAGCCTGACAAATGACACCTGTGCCAGCAGAAAGAAAGAGAGAGATTGCCAAAAGGCAAGAAAAGCAGAGGGGGAAAGGAGATAGATGCAAAAAAGAAAGAAAGAGAGAGTGAGCAAAAACGGAATAAGGGATGGAGAAAGTGAGGCAGAGAGATGAAGAAGAAAGTGAGAGACACTGTAGCCATCGTTTTCATTTATTTATTTATTTATTTGAGAGGGTGGTAGTGGGGGGTGTCTGCCTGTACAAGGGTGTGAGGGTGTGAGCCAGGCTTGCTCTGAGGAGCAAAGCGCTCACCCCTGATTTATAGTTGGCAGAGGTGCCAAAACACATAAAAGAAAGGAGGAAGAGGAAAAAGGAGGAGTGTGTGCAGATTTTTTTTTTTATCAGTACGACATTGTTTCAGTTTTTTTTCCGAAGAGCTATGTAGGACCTGTCTCTGCTCAGGCTGTGGGGATCTATGCCATCCTGCCATTGTTCGGAGCAGAAATCAACCCAGACAACCATTGTTCCTTTCTCTGAGTTCCCCCTTCTGAAGCGACATTTATTTAGGCTAATATTGCGAGAGCTTGTCACATTTTCCTCTAATAGCGCACACAGGAACAACGAGAAACACAGTCAGAAGTTGCAAAGTGTCTTTCATAACAAGATTATATGATTTTATTTATCTCCTCCTCCCTCCCTCTTGACCACTGGAGATCTTAGTCGTTATACGAATGAGCTGAAAGCATCAGGTATTACTGAACTGAATGACCCCTTTGTGAAGTAAAAAGATGGGTATGTCAGATTAAAAGTGCTTAAGTATGGGCTTTATGAATGTGTCAGCGTCTGCTGGTGAAGCCAAGGAGGAAAGCCAGTGCACGAGCGAGCCTTCGGTGTTTGCGTTTGAGACAGGCTCAAGTGATCCCTTAACACTCCAAATCCATGACATGTCAGGACCAGACAGAGAGAGAGAAAGAGAGAGAGAGAGAGAGAGACGGCCATTTGTTAGCGTCTGAGATTACTTTTGTGAGGTGAAATCTTGGGACACGTTCAATTGGTCAGTAGCCATTGACAGACACTCCCATCTCATCCCAGCTGTCAGAGGAGCTTCAACACCTCAGGCAGAGGAGCTTCAACACCTCAGGCAAGGAAGACTAAATGAAACCAAAGTTTTGAAAAACCCATTTATCATCATGGCAATTATCCAACATAGCAAGTCTATGACAATTGCTTATGCAATGATTGCTATTGCAGTTATCTGACACTTTATTTATTTATTTTTTTTCATTTATATTTTTTTATTTAGATTGCTTTCAAACACACACACACACACACACACACACCAATCAACACACCTGAGAGAGGGCATGTAAAGTGTTTTGTCATGTCTTCTGTATAGTGTGGTCTTAAGCAACAGGTAGAGATCATGCTCTTGTCTTAGGTGTGCTGATGTTCCTCAGACGCCCTCAGTTCTGTTTACTGGGATGTGATGAAATCATCTATCTTGACTCTTGACCATTTCTTTTCTTTCTTTCTTTCATTTATTCATTCTGTTTTTTATTCTTTCTTGCCCATCACTCCTGTCTGCCAAGCTTCAGGAGGAGAATCTGTGACTCTTGTCATCAAAGATTAGATGACATTGTCAAGCGGAGTCGCTATTCACCCACCTCCTCCTCAGCTTCAGGGCAAGAGGAAGAAAGAGAGAGAGAGAAAGAAAAGAACTTCCTAGCCAAACAAATTTAGCCGAAGGAGGAAAAGAGAGACAGTGTGTGTTTTTGTAGCGCCATTAGATTACAGCACGAGATAAGCACGAGTCTCCATCTTTTCATCCTCTTCTGATTAGCAGTCTTTTGTGCTGTTGTTGCTGATCCGCTGCCGTTGATGCTCTGCAGGACTTGTTTTTTCCTCAGGGTTACACTCTAGCACCGCTCAGAGACACAACTTAGGAGCCGGTCAAATGCATTCATGCAAAATGACGTCAGCTTGTTGATTTTGCCCGTCATGGATGCTGGGTTAGGTCAGTCATAGCATGTTGCTACAGGCCTTTAGCTTTTGAATGATGTGGCTTCACAAAGTAGTAGAAAAAGAAAAAAAAAGAGAGAACAGAAGGCATCAGAGCTGAATCATTGTCTAATTGTTTAAAATAAGGAAAAAAAAAATGTTGGTGTGCGTTACATTTTTTGTTGTGAAGTGTGAAAAAGCAAGCAGGAAGGCAGACAAAAGAAAGAGATTCTTGTGTTTCCTCAATGACACTGTTCATCTCTCTGCAGTGCACTGAAGGAGAAGAGGAGCGAGATGATGAGAATCACCTGTCTCGGAGGAGAAACTCTCTGTCCCTCTGTCCACTCTCTCTCTCTCTCCCTCCCTCTCTCTCACCTTCCCTCCCCCTCTCTCCCTCTTCCTGCCTCTCTCTCACCATCCCTCCCTCTCTCTCCCTCTTCCTCCCTCTCTCTCACCATCCCTCCCTCTCCCTGCTGCTAGCCTTGGGCAGAGAGAGAGAGAGAGAGAGAAAGAGGGAGGTGAGAGAGAGGGAGGAAGAGGGAGAGAGAGGGAGGGAAGGTGAGAGAGAGGGAGGGAGAGAGAGAGCTGAGGGAATATTGTCACAGTGGCTATAAAGACTGATGGTGTTGGCTGGCCGATAAGCACCTCTAGCGGGATTCATGACCTAAGTGGCCAAAGCCGGGTGGTGTGTGTGTGTGTGTGTGTGTGTGTGTGTGTGCGCGCGTGCGGGAGTGTGTGTGTGTGTGTGTGTATGTGTGACATGGCTGATGGGGAACGAGGGGGAGATTATTTCCACTTGTGTGTTTTTCTGCTGATACGTCTCATTTTTATCTCGAGCCAGTGGTATGACACGGAAAGCAATCAAAGAGAGAGAGAGAGAGAGAGAGAATGGAGATGGAAGAGGATGATGGTGGGGGGAAGGAAGAAGAAAGAAAGCCGTGGAAGAGATGAGTGCAAGGGAGAGAGGGACCAAGAAGGTGTGTGTGTGTGTGTGTGTGTGTGTGTTTTCACATGACCTGTGCCTCTCCCTAGCTGCTGAAGTGAAGTACAGCTGTGTTACTAGCAGAGCCATCAATCACAGTGATCAGCTTACAGCGAGCACATCCAGGCACCCGCACTGGCCTCCCTTGCTGTATTGTTCTGAGCTTTGCTCTCGTGTAACATCTCTGTCAGAGGCCTCTCCTAAATAAGCAGGCCGCTTCTGAGAGATTACCGCCAGCTACTTATCACCATCTAAAGCTCTTCGCCACACTCAACCTCACACTTCTCTCCCTTTGCCCTCTCTCTCTCTCTCTTTGTTTAACAACCTCATAAGAAAGAGGGAAGAACACATGAAAAACCCCAAACAAACGGATTCTGAAGTGGTTCGTGAAGAGTCTCGGAGCTCCTAGGAGGTGAGGGTGGCTTATCGGGACGGTTCCTTGAGACCCGTGTGCTTCTCAAGCAGCACTTGTGCTACGCATTCTCCTTACCTTCACACACACACACACAAACACACACACACACACACACACACACACACACACACACACACACACACACACACACACACACACACACACACACACACACACACACACACACCACTCAACCCTCCCAACCCTCTCCAATAACCCCCACCCATGCTTAATGCATTGTAATGGGTGACCATTATTTACACTGTGGATAAACAAAGAGAGGCATGGGATTGATGAGGTAAGGCACTCGCAGGCTCATTAGTGGCCCTGGAGCAGAGCAGGAAGGCTGGACTAGGAGCAGTAGGAGCAGGAGTCCCCACTTAGCCACGGCTGAAGGAGGTAACGGAATATAAGTCATTAGGGTGCCTTTCACCGCAGCTCTGGAGATGATCGGGGATCAGTAATTGAGTGTTGTGAGCTGAACATGGCAGAGGGGAGAGACAAGAGAAAGAGAGAGAAAGAGAGAGAAAGAGAGGGGGGGGGTGAGGGAGAGAATGAGAGAGTGACAGAGAGAGGGAGGGCTGTTTGCCTGTCTTTTCTCCTCCCACAAGCTTTTTCGCTTTTCATTTTGACTCGTGAGGCGTATTTATCTCCATTTATGCCTGAGCCACCACAGCTCTCGCTTGAGGTCTCGCTTCCCCTGTGATGATCCTGCTCTCCTCTCTCTCTCTCTTCTCTCTCTCTCTCTCTTTTCTCTCTCTCTCTCTGAACCCTCCCTAAAGGTTTCATCTGTTTGCTTTTCCCTATTGTACTCTCCTCTGACTATGCCGTCACAGGAGAGGAAGCAGGCTGTTGATGGCGGTTGACGGTGTAAAGCGGAGCTGGCTCAGATCTGGCCCAGATCTGGCCCTGATCTAGCCCTAATGTGTTCAGCTCAGATTCTATCTGGGCCACTTGTACAAGCTGGTTTGGGGCTCATTACACCTGCCTTTGCGCTATCTGATCTGTCAATCTTGCAATTGTAATTGGCTGGAAAAGGTCTGTCTTCATCTTGTACTTATTCCTCTTGTCAAATGTAGTTCTCTCTCTCTCTCTATCTATCTCTCCCCTCTTCCTCCCCGCTCCTCTCATCCTGTCCTTTCACTCCCCCCATCTCTGTCTCTCTGTTTCTCTCTCTCTCTCCCTCCTCCTCTCACTCTCTTTTCTCTCTCTCTCTCTCCCTCCCTGTCTCTCTCTGTCTGTCTATCTCTTTGTGGTAATTGTCTGAGATGCGTCTGGCTGTGAGTGTCCACAGCTCCATGATGAAGCCAGGTGGCCTGGCCACGTCGCTGGCCAGTGGGGGCTGGTCATTTGCCTTGCAGATCAGCGACCCGACAAACACTTGCATGTACACACACACACACACACACACACACACACATGCTCAATCACATTTTGTAAAATATGTGGCTCACACATGTAGTCTCGGATTTCTGTTTCAGAGTGGCTGACAGTGTGGCATATATGTTACAGAAACATGGAAATGATCACAGGAGTGGGCTGTTGACAGCGTGTTGGTGGTGTGTGTGTGTGTGTGTCTGTGCACGTGTACACTGCATGGTGTACGAACAGCGGGGAAATCGACCAAGGCCAGCTGTCAAACAGATCGCATTCTGTGTGTGTGTGTGTGTGTGTGTCAGTCAGCCTGAAATAGCTAGCAAGTGTCAATAGCAATCTTCCTGAATAGAAAGCAACCTCTCTCTCTTTCTCTCTCTCGCTCTCTCTCACTCTTTTTCTCTCTACATATATTCCTTATTCCCTCTCTCTCTCATGCTGTCTATCCATGCAACTCTCCTGAACAGGAGAGGAAAGCAGACATGTCTTCTGAGCCCCCCCCACACACACACACACATACACACACACACCCGACCTGATTCGAATGTGAATGATCAGGGGCTCTAATCTAATTGTAAGGATTCCCCTTACTGAAAGAACAACTAGGCGGATTAACCCACTGGAAAGGCCCGGGCGTTCCTTACACTGCCGTGCTCTTTGACACAGAGGAGATTACGTCATGACATGGCATTGCAGTGCCTTTTGAAACCTTTGGTGACCTTCTAAGGGGATGCTAGGTAGTGCTAGCTGGTTAATAGTTACAAATACAAAAGTGCCTGCAAAATACAATAAACATCAACTTAAAGTTATGCAATTGTTACATTATTATAGAGTCTAATATAGATTAAATGTCTATCAAAACTATACCACAGCTGTTTCTCAAAGTCAAGGAAGCATGGTGGATCAGGCTTAATGGCTGCTAGCTACGTCATTGATCACCACCAAGCACTGTTCCAAAGTCAGAATACTCCAAAATTCTACCAAATGCGGAGTGCTTCTTTGATGTTGCATTGGTGCATCCTTGATGTTAAAGAGAAACCCATAATCCTTCGCGTACATACAAAGAAGATTTTAAAATGGCAGCGTCACCACGGCAGAACAAATTCATCTCAAATGCTAGAAAGGTTCTCAGCCTCTCCTCTGAAGCCACCAACTCGCAAGGAAGCGTTCTATCAAGGAAGTGTTCTCGATATTGAGAAACAGTTCACAATATAATAAATAAAAGTTAATAAAAGTTAATAAAACGTATTAAAAGTTAATAAATAAAGTTAATGACATTAGTAGCTGCCTGCAATTCGCACTGAAGTGTATCAGTTTTCCCTCTCTGTAGGTCTTCTGTGTAAAGAAAAAGAGGATGGCTTTAAATCTAGTAACAGACCCATGGCTGCACGCTTGGCTGGGTAGAAGAGAGAAAAAGATAGAAGCACTGTATGTTACAGCACCCTTGGTTCAGTGCATCAATATCATGAAGAACAGTATAACACGACCATAAGCCAATGTGTAATACAATGTAGGCTACTAAATAGAGCTTTCGTTGACAGAATAATGCAACGTAAATTATTTTCTATTACATGGTTACTAAGAGTCTGTTACACAGCTTGTTACACTGTAATTAGTGGTTTTAATACATTGTAACAAGATCACTGTTGTTGAAAGGGTCTCTGGGTTTATATTTGCAAACTGTGTCTTTTTTCATTTTCTATCACAGTGGCATGAGCCCTTCCATTAGTGGCCTAATGACTGGATTTTAGTATAGGGGAAATAGTATCAGAGTTTGCAGTACTGTAAGCTGTGTGTGTGTGTGTGTGTGTGTGTGTGAGAGAGAGAGAGAGAGAGAGAGAGAGAGTGTGTATGTGTGTACAGGTGAGTTTGATAATAGGAAGTCATGCAGCTGTAAGCTGTACGCACAATGCCAAACACACAAACACACGCTGGAGATCTCCTGCTACCACATCTAGGCTTCAGTCCACAATCTTGGGGTTTGGATGTAGGCCTTCCTAACAGGAAGCCAGCTGGAAGCTAACCAGCTGCAGTCCCTCATGGTTTTAAAACTTAGAACTTAGCTACCACTCATCATTAGCCCCCACTAAGCCCCCCCTCCCCCCCACACTGCCCTGTGAGTTTGCTTTCTCTTGCTCTAGCTCAGTGTTTACCAGCGCGGGTGTGGCCACTGGTTTGCTTGGGGTTTGGATGTCAACGCTCTTGTTTACTGAGAGGGGATTTTTCCATCCTCCTCCACCTCCTCCTCCTCAAGAAATCCCTCAATTCTTGTGTGTGTGTTTGTGTGTGTGTGACTGTGTGTGCTCTAACTGGTGTGTTTGGGCAATATGACACTAATGATTAATGCTAGTGGAATGGAGAAGGGTTTTCCCATATAACTTGTTGCTACTTAGCCCTCACTTAGTGTGTCATTCTTATCTGTTCAGATCAAAAAGAAGGTGTGTGTGTGAGTGTGTATTTGTGTGTGTGTGTGTGTGTGTGTGTGTGTGTCTACGTGTGCGTATGTGTTTCTCCACAAAACACTTGCTGTACCATTTTTCAAAGATGTAGAACAAGATTTTGCTACAGCGAATTATCTAAGTACTGGGGAATATATTTCACACAAGAGGATCTGTAACTGTACCATGCAGTTTTGCGCTCATCCTGAAAAGACTGCTCAGGAATGGTAATGCCTTGACTTGACTCTGGAGCAGACAGGAATACGTTGCCATGCAAATAAACTTTGTTAAAAAGCTGTTGACATGCAAATGGTTTCGGATGAGAATAACAAGGCACTGGGAGGTTATACAGTACAACGTCAGGGGCTGTGTGTGTGTGTGTGTGTGTGTGTGCGTGTTGGTCCAGGAACCTTCTCTCTCATACTATCTCTTAGGTTCCCCGGGTTAACAGGAGGGGTGTGTGCGTCTGTCTCTCTCTCTCTCTCTCTCTCTCTGTGTGTGTGATATTAAGACCACAGTATACTCAGTATTTGGTTAGACCTAAATGTCCTCAGCAGGACATGTGGCCAATTTTAATCAAAAACAGAACTGTACAGGAACACACACACACACACACACGTACATGCAAGAACAAAAAAAGAACATCTTCTTGGACAGTCATCTAAAACACAAATATTATTTTGCCTTGAACCGGATAAGTTGCATTTGACTTGCAAATGCTGTTACCAAACACCTCCTCGCCCCCCCAACACACACACACACACACCTCCCAACAGCCACACCAGAACTGCCCTGCTGTACAGATGATTCAGTACTCAACCTTCTGAAGCATCAAGGCAGTGATCTCATGTGCTAACAGTGGTGTGTGTGTGCACGCGTGTGTGTGTGTGTGTGTGTGTGTGTGTGTGTGTGTGTGTGCAAACTCAGGCTTTTGTCCCATTTAGGCAGGGCCTGTGGTGAAGTGGACCTCCAAGCAGAGCCCACTTCAAAAAGCAAGGCAGATAAAGAAAACACAATTTGTGTGTGTGTGTGTGTGTGTGTGCACGTGTGTACATACGTACGTGTATGTGTGTGTGTGTGTGTGTGTGTTATTGGAACACCTCCCTGGTTCAACGTGGCTCGGGTAACATTGAAGGTCAAGCAGGTCTACTCCCAAAAGTTCAGCGCGCTGAGGAAAACTGTGTACCCCTCTCCTCCTCTTCCTATTCCTCCTCCTGTAAGCTGCTGAGAGCCAAAGGCATCTGTACACAAAACCCTATTAAAACAGCCACAGAGACCAGTGATGACTGAGTGTCCCTGAATTAGCTCCCCCACCACCACCAATGACAAGTTTTATCCACTGCCATCTTGCAGTGTGCAGGGTTTGGGCCTCTGGGGCTGTGTGTGTGTGTGTGTGTGCATATATGTGAGTTTATTGGGTAGATTTGTGTGTGTGTGTGTGTGTATGTATGTATGGATGTGCATATATGTGAGTTTGTTGGGTAGATTTGTGTGTGTGTGTGTGTGTGTGTTTTGAGCCCAGGTTACTGGTTGCATTCTGGTCTGTCTGAGTTTACTGTGGCACACAGATGAGCCAATTAGAAGTGGCGTGAAGAGGCCCTCATTTGGCCAGTGGAATGTGTTCCCTGTTCACCCCGGTCAGAGACGGACAGATTTTTTGAACACTACTTTTTATTGTTTTAGGCTGTCTTGTGTGATGTCTTGCAGTTCAAGCTGGAGAAGGTGTGTGTGTGTGTGTGTGTGTGTGTGTGTGTGTGTGTGTGTGTGTATGTGTGTTTGTGTCTTTTCACACATGGGACTTAAGGCTGTTCTTTTTTACCTTGCTGTTTGCTCAGTTCACTCTTGGGTTGAAAGAAGGGATTTTTTAAAAGGCATCACCTCATGTAACTTCCCAAGGAGGTTGCGGTTGTTATCTGAGGAGCATGTTGATGAGCTGGCACTGAGAGAGAGAGAGAGAGAGAGAGAGAGAGAGAGATGGTCCTATCTGCAGTTGGAACGGAGCCTGGCAAAAAAAATGCAAACATCATTCCCCCTTCTCGCCCCCTCTCTCTCCATCTTTCTCTCTCTCTCTCTCTCACACACACACACTTTTCTCCCTCCTTCCTTCCTCTCTGGTCCAATCAGAGCTCCTGATCAGGGGCGATGCGGGTATGCTTGTTTACGCCCGCTTACGTCGGTTGGTTAGGAAGAAATTGTTCTCGCCAGATGTTGAAAAACACGGGGGCTGCCATCACATGTTATCAGAGGCTAACTATTTCCTTGGCCCCATGCTCATGTTTTCTTTCTTTGTATTTTTTCGTTTTTTTTTTTTGTTCCTTTCCCCCTTCCTCCTCCTCCTCCTCCTCCTCTTTGCTGTGGTTAAATTGGACCAGTCAGTCCTAGTTCTTCACTGCTTCACTGTATGTCCAGCACATTGCTGAGATTGTGTTCACATGATATGAGATCTCAGCGCTGAAGAAGCAGCACACTGTGTGTGTGTGTTGTGGTGTGTCTGTGTGTGTGTGTGTGTGTGTGTGTGTGTGTGTGTGTGTGCATGTCTTGAGTGCCACCGTCCCTAAAGGGCTGTTGTCATTTGCTGTGATTTTATGGGGCCCTTGTGGAGGTAGGGGTCCCTCCCTTGGTTATAGAGGACAAACAGTCTTCTGAAGGCCTGCACGTGCACTCTGTTTGCACATACACCCACACATGCAGACATGCAGAATACAGTCAAACCTTCTCCCCCTCCTACACACACACACAAACACACACACATACAAACACATACATAAGCACACACACACACACACACATACAAACACAAAAATACACACACACACACACACACACAGACCCACAGTCACACAGACAGAAAAAAGTGAATGCAGACTCTTACCGCTCCCTCTAGCCTTTGTTGGGTTGTAGTGTCTTCTGCAAGGCTTGCTGGTTATTGTGCTTAAACAGATCAATGCTGCTACAACCAGACCCCATCCCCCACCCCGCCCTGTCATTATAAACTGTTTGCAGTGCAGAGTACATTGATTTCTCTCTCTCTCTCTCTCTCTCTCTCTCTTTCTCTCTCGGACACACTCACACTCACACACACATTCTCTCTCTGTCTCTCACCTCTATCTATCCTCACTTTCTCTCTCTCTCTTACTCTCTCTTTCTCTCTCTCTCTCTTACACTAACTCTCTCTCTCTCTCTCTCTCTCATGCTAACTCTCTCCTTCCTCTCGCAGCTCTAGAGGTACATCCAATAAATGAAAATGTTATCTGCAGAGAGCTGTGAGCTTTTTTAGGTTTATTTCATTTTATTTTATTTTTTTTCCCTTCAAAAAAAGAGGGACCGTAATACTTTAACTTGTCAACTATCCTGCACCGCCACCCAGCAGCAGCAGTATCAGCCCAGAGAACACACACACACACACACACACACACCTCCACCTCCTCCATCTACACTGAGTGCCTACTGAAGACTAGAGGTTGGGTGGATGGGGTGTGGAGAGTAGTGGAGTGACTGGAGAGGGGGCGGGGGAGGGGGAGGGTGGAGGTGGGAGAGAGGTGGGCGGTCGGGCTGGGACGGGGCTAGAGCACGGTTGCCTTGATATCAGGAGCCGATGAAAAGAGGATTAAAAACAAACAAACGCAGGCTGTAGCCATGGACGCCTGGCCTCTTAACACGCGCTCGCACACACATATGCCTACACACACCCACACGGATGTGTGATTCGCATACACATACACACATACACACACACCCTTCTCTTCCCTGTCCTCTCTGCCCTGCTCAAAAACACAAAATGGTATCCAGTAGCCAGAACATATTTCAGGGACAAATGTGTGTGTGTGTGTGTGTGTGTGTGTGTATGTATGTGTGTGTGTTTGTGTGTGTGTGTGGGGGGGGGGTTCCTGACCACAGTGATGGCAGTCGTTGGTTTTAGAGAGAATAAAGGAGGTTACCAGCAGCCCCACTGTGTTCCATTTATGGGCTTCAGCTGTGAAAATCATATCCCGTAATGCAATAAAATAAGGTCAAAGAGAAGGGGATGGGTGGGTAGGTGGGTGCAGGGGGTTGATTGACAGCTGTCTTAAGTAGACCACAAAAGGGCTGTAATGTGGGTGTTAGTTGGATTAGCGTTAGCATGTAGTTGAGCGCCTTGGTCAGCAGAAGAAGAAGCAATTCCTGATTTGTTTCCATTTCTTTTTTCCACCAGTGACATGACTAAGTGTGTGTGAATATGCTGTAAGAATATCTAACATGTGTGTTTTGGTCTGTGTGTGTGTGTGTCTGTGTGCATGTGTTAGTGTTTGTGAATGTGTGTGTGTGTGTGTGTGTGTTTGTGTCCATATGTGAGTGTTTGTGAATGTGTGTGTGTGTGTGTGTGTCAATGTATGTGAACACAGAGGGGGGTGAAGTGTGTGTGTGTTTGTGTGTGTGTGTTGAACTGAGAGCAAGCTCACACTGAATGAACTGCCTGAGTGGCCACAACGACCTCATCCTGACGCAAGCACATGGCCATAATACTCTTAGCGGCTGTCAGTCGGGAGGCAGAGACGTCTGTCACTACATGACCCCCCCCCTCCCCCACCCACACACACACACACGCACACGCACACACACTTCACCCCCCTCTTTGTTCAGTTCCTGGAAAGCGAAAGGGTAGTACGGCTCAGAGCTGCTCAGTGCTTGCAGGACCAGTCATCTGCTAATGGGCTTATCTGTCCATATGAGGCCAGTAAGCAGACACTATATGAAGAGGCGTGTGTGTGTGTGTGTGTGTGTGTGTGTGTGTGTGTGTGTGTGTGTGTGTGTGTGTGTGTGTATGGATATATGTATGTAAGTGTGTATGTGTGGAGGGTGTGGACCTTGTTGTACTGACAACAAACACGTGGCTTAATAAAATGTTTACGGCATTCCCTCCCACGATCACGTGTTTGTGTGCATATGCAGTATATATATATATATGTGTGTGTGTGTGTGTGAGTTGCACATTGCACGTATAATAGCCTCCTGCAATCTTCAGCTCTCTCCCGGGGAGCTGAGCGCTGGAGTGTGAAGGGGCTTATCAGAGCGAAACGGCAACGCAGCGTCACATTAACCCCCAACGCTCGGCACGAGAGCCTTTTTTGCCACGCGCACACACACACACACACACACACACACACACACACACACACACACACACTCTGTAGATTAGCCTGGTAATGGCCTCTCGGTAGGCGGCCTTGCCAAAACCAAGGGTTCCGTGTGACCCCGCGCCCCCTGCTCCTTACCTTGTGTCTCCAGCATCAGCCAGGCCCAAAGGGCCACACACTGATACACACACTCACTGACTACGGCTGTGACCGCCGACTGCCGGCTGTGCCAGCCGACTCTGGCAGTGATAGTTCAACCTACAGTGATCACAACAGGATCTCCCCTTTACTACAGTGCCAATGCTATATTGCATGTTATTGTATTGTGTGTATATATATACACAATACACACGCATATATATATATATGCCATTGTGTATGTGTGTAAGATCTGGCATGAATCGACTTTGTGATTGGCTGATTCAATTGTTTAGGGTAGGGGACTTTGGTAAGGGATGGGATTTAGATTTTGCGATAGTCTACAATCAGTCTACAATCTAAATCTAAATCAGTCTAGTTTATGTAAAACAAAAGACAACAAAACAGTTAGGTCTGAGCTTAGGTTTGGGGGTGAGGGATGGAATTGGGATTTAGCCATAGTCACAAATTTGTTTGCATAAAAAAAACACCCAAACAGACTTTGGGAGTTTGGGAGTGGCACTATAGCCATTGAGGTGAAGTCAGCGGTAGTGGCAGACATTCTGTGCTGCTGGCTCGTACCCATGAAGATGGTCCGTTTGTTTTGCCGGAGAGAGTTGTCACACGCTAAAGCTCCTGTGATCCTTGGGATAACACTGTTCTCGGCTAATCAAAACAAAGTGGAGGGCCACCATTTACTTCTGTGTCAACATCACTCAATGTGACCTTCAGAACGAGATTCAAGGCCTGATTTGAGCATTTTATTGAGTGCCTTTTTAAGAATTCGACTTGTATCCTAAATTTATCTCTTGGGACTTTTTTTTAACAAACCCTAAATACCTGTCATGTTACTATAATATACTACTATACTATATGTACTTTGCATAGTATTAAACATGAAAAAGTAACTTCTGGAATCTATCTCTTAACATTCTGCCCCACTTTTATCAGTGATACTTAGATGTGGAGTGAATGAATGAATAAACAGAGAGAAAAAAAAGCCGGAAAATATTAGAACTGAAGGTCGATTGGCTAAGAGAGGCTCTGCCAAGTTAGCCTTAGCCTATCACGGCTAAGCTTGTTGAATTAGAGTCAGGCACCCTGGGGTAACCTGTGCATCTGTTATTGTTTATGTAAAGCAGACAGTGTTTTCACTGGCCATGTGCTCATTGTAGACATAACAAACTTGAGGTGAGACTTTGTGTCATCTGAATGTATTCCATTGATGTACTTTTTAATTTGTAGTCTAATAATGTATGTGTGTGCTTCTTTTCCACCCCATAAATAAAATGGATGTGTTTGTTCTTCGGCACATGTGTGACACACTGTGTGTATGTGTGTGTGTGTGTGTGTGTGTGTGTATGCGTATGCGTATGCGTATGTGTATGTGTACATTACCTTATGCAAGAGTCTTCACGTGTCTCAGTGGCCACATGTACAGCAAGAGTGACTGCAGTTTGTCTCACTGTGTGTGTGTGTGTGTGTGTGTGTGTGTGTGTGTGAGAGAGAGAGAGAGAGTGATGCACTGATTCCACCCTCTTGGGGGAGTCTACCGTCTGCCCTCACCTGTGAAGGTGCCTGCCAGCCTGAGGTTTTTATCCTTTTGTCTTTCACGCTTTTACATAACACCGCTATGTGTTCAGCGTCACATTAATATTGTGTGCAGCCCCAGTCAGCTTACAAAGGCGTGGGGCAGAGGCGTGGGGTGGAGGATCTCACACACCCACACACTCACGCACACACACACACACACACTCATTTTCTCTCTCTCACACACACAGCCTTATACAATAGCTGGTCATCTTAGGGCACCGGAAGCAGGGCATGACAGCACTGCAAACAAAGTGCATAAAAAAGAGAAAGAGAGAGTGAGAGAGAGGATAAGAGAGCGAGAGAGAGAGAAGCCTAGATGAGAGGGTAATCTTGATGAGAAGCGTGTGAAGGCAGGGAGATAGAAGAGTGGGGTGATTCACACAAAACATCTGTTTCTCACGCCAGGCTTGCAAGCTGAGAGACAGAGCACACACACACACATACACACACAAACACCCGAATGCACATACACACACATACACATTCATACACAAACACACACACATACACGAACGCACACAAACACACATATGTACACAAACAGAACACACCTTATGATAGATGCAACACACAGGGCCTACAGATCAGCTTGTTCCTTTTTCCCCTTTTAAGAAGGACAGCCATTCTGTTGCCCTATGTACTGGATCCCAGACACAGACACGTGGAGACTGGCGGTCCGTTTGATACACTACAGTAGTCCATACCACACCCGTCCTGTGGATATCCACCCTTCACCACGTCTATCATATCTGTCTGTCATAACTCTACTCCTGCCCATGCTCTGAGTGAGAGCTTAGAGACGTTTGGAAGGAAGTTTTTTCAATCATTTTATTTTTGTTTGTAAAGAATTTAATGTCACATTTGCACTACAGCCTGGTTCCCGTTCTAGAATCCCTCTTCAACAGTTCTACACCATTTCCACACTTGGTGGTTGTGTTTATATATGTGTTATGTAAGCTACTGGATGCCTGAATTTCCTCCTAGATGGATAAAGTATCTATCTATCTATCTATCTATCTATCTATCTATCTATCTATCTATCTATCTATCTATCTATCTATCTATCTATCTATCTATCTGTCTGTCTGTCTGTCTGTCTGTGCGTCTCTTTACAATAATCATACAATAATCAAAAATCATTCAACCAATAAACAAACATGGCATTTATTGATATATAAGTATACACGTAATTATGAAGAGGGCGTGCTCAAAATCCCCATGTTGAACCATTATTGTGTAGTTGTGTGTTTCTTTAGAAATACAAAACAGAACATTAGAGCAGTTTTCAAATACAATGACTTTCAAATTCAAATGCATTTCACAGTTTCTCAAGTTGGTGCATCTCTCCCTGTGTCATTACTGGGGACTATTGCCTATTTCATTGTCTATAGTGCAGAATATTGACGTGGTCTAGGCATTCTCCCTGAGAAGTCTATTCTGTTTCTCTGTTTTTATTTTGTTTTGTTTGTCGTTCTCTGAAGTTGCTCCTGCGTTAGTGTTTCACCACATTTCCTCTTGGGCTTGTTAAAGGGGACAAAGTCCCACAGAGGCGTTCACGGTTAGCTCCGCTGCAGGGAGGGCAAAAAAAAATCCCTTCCTGTTAGTCCTCCCCTCCACACACACACACACATATACACACACACACACACACACACACACACACACCTTCACCGATGTGGGGCTGATAAGAAAACAGGCATGGGGTAACTGAACAGGAAGGCCAGGGTCTCGCTTTAGAACACACTCTTGTTACACACACACATACGGGCATAAGCACACATACACACCCCTTACACACACACACACACACAGACACATACAGGCATAAGCACACATACACAAACACATACACACCCCTTACACACACAGACACACACACACACACACACACACAGAAACAGAAACCAAGAATATCATTGACCATTGACCATACTAGCATATGCGCTAAGCTGACCAAACCACTTATTCAGACCAGTTTTACTCGTACCACAAAGTATCATTACAACACTAACATTTTTAAAACCATGACAGCGAGGCCAGCTGGGATGTTCCCCAGACTTATATGATTTCTTCCTGTTCTCTGTCCTTCAGTTTGAGTTTTTTTTAATATATTTATTTATTCTCCCTTCCCCTCTGTCATCGTTTGTTAAAAGAGGAACCAGTGGTCCATGTGAGAAAGCTAGAGCCTGGCAGGAAACAGATGTATTGTGCTGGGTTAGCGCTGCACGCTGAAGAACAGGGATAGGCTGAGAATGAAGAGAAGGCTGCAGGGTGACAGAGAGCTCAGGGTTACACATTGACACACACACACGCACAAACATATTCACTCTCTCTCTGTCACACACACACACACACACTCACACAAACATACTCTCTCTCTCTCTCTCTCTCTCACACACACACACACACAAACCAAGTACATGTACAGTATACACAACCCCACAAACAAACACTCTCTTTCTCTTACACACACTCCCAACAACACAAACAACCAGAGGGAGTCATTGCAGGTCAGATAATACTCACCTCTCACTGTGCACAACAAAGCCTGATCCCTTGCCCTGTCTTGATCTTGTGGACTTTGGGTCTGCCTGCCTGCCTGCCTGCCTGCCTACCTGCCTGCTTGCTATGAGTGGGACTGATACAAGCGTTATTGCAATGTTGTTATGTGGCTTTTGTGTATTTTCTAAGTGTGGTCAATAACATTCCTCAAGAGGGATTGAGAACAACAGGGCTGCAGAACTGAAAAGACCAAACCTGCATTGCACAATGACGTGTGAATGAAGCGTGTGTGTGTGTGTGTGCGTGTGCCTTGGGCATAGCGGGCCCCATCGTGCCATATTGATTTCATCTCCAGCGCTGCTGGGGTGCTGAATAACAAACAGCCACGACCAGTGCCTATGTTAATGTGAGTGTATGTGTGTGTGTGTGTGTGGGTGTGTGGGTGTGTGTGTATGCTCATGTTAGTGAGCACTATGTGGTACACACTTCCATAGTGTCATTGTTGCTATGTAGATTAGAGCTACAAACTCCAGTGTGAGTGTATGATTGTGTGTGTGTGTGTGTGTGTGTGTGTGTGTGTGCGTGAGTGTGTGTGTGGGGGAGAGAGAATGGGAATACCCTAGATCACTTACAGGGCTTGAAAAGTAGTTGTTTCTGTCTTATGTTTCATTTATGTGTGTGTGTGTGTGTGTGTGCGTGTGTATGTGTGTGTGATTTGTTTGGCTGCCACACACACACACATTGTGTATGTGTGCAATACTATTGATTGGATTTGTAAGGAGAAGGATATTGCACTACACGATTTTCTGCGGATTGGCTGCAGGGTGTTGACACTGCTCACTTAACTTTTTATTGGGATGGGTGAGAGGGGATGGTGTGTGTGTGTGTGTGTGTGTTTGTGTGTGTTTTGTAAGTATGTGTGTGCATGTGTACCTGTGTGTGTGCGTGTGTGTGTGCGTGTGCACATGTGTACCTGTGTGTGTGTGCGTGCGTGTGTGTGTGTGTGTGCGTGTGCGTGTGCACATGTGTACCTGTGTGTGTGTGTGTGTGTGTGTGCGTGTGCACGTGTACCTGTGTGTGTGTGCGTGTGTGTGTGTGCGTGTGCACATGTGTACCTGTGTGTGTGTGTGTGTGTGTGTTAAATCAACCCATTGGTTTCTCATCTGTTCCCATCCCAGCTGTTAGTGTCAATGCACTTCTCCCCCTCTCTGCTGTGTGTGTGTGTGTTTGTGTGTGTGTATGTGTGTGTGTGTGGGCAGAGAGAAGAAAAGCAGACCAAGAGCTCTCTGAGCAGTTGTCTTCTTCTTGGCTCTGAACTCCATCATTTACTGTGGCACTGTTTTATGTTTGCATGTTTTGTTGTTTTGTTTTTCCGCAGGATGTTTGTGTAAACAAGTTCATGTGCTTTGCTATCGGCGGAAGCACTATTGAAAAGGGAAAAAAAGGCTTGAAAGTTAGAGTCCTTTTATTATTAATCACCCAGAGCTTTTTGATTCAGTGATAATCAAACACTAGCAAAAAATGGCTAAAAAAAAGCTAACAACAAGTATGTGAATGATTGTATTCCACCCACTTAATATTATCAAACGCATGCAAAAGTACTTGAAGTGAGGTTGAGATTTTTTTGAATTTATAATTCAGTTAATTGAATGTTGAAATTATTAGAGGAAAGTTTTGCCATCCTTTTGGTACCATTCTCATGGTATTCTTTTTTGACTCATTTGAACATTTGAACTCCTTGCATTCTCCTGTTCTGACGGAAGATGCTGTGGATGAGTGCATTCATACTGTGTGTGTGTGTGTGTATGTTTATGTTCATGTGTGTGTGAGAAGGGGGCAGAGGCTGTGCTGTGGTCACGTGAATTTCATGTGGCTACATGAGAGTATGCAGTGTAATGATGTCTCCGCACACACACACACACACACACACACACACACACACACACACACACACACACACAGTCCTACTCTGTCCAGACACTGCATCAGTCACCACAAGGTGCTTGCTTCCTCATCTCCTCCCCACCTCTCATCCAAGATGGCTGCCTGTATGACACAGCATAGGTTTGTTTTGTTGTCGTCCTCCTCCCATCCCACAGCTTACAGTGACGGGATGGGCCGGGGGGTAAGGGGGGTGGGTGGGTTGGTGATGGCATTAGGGTCAAAGGTGAAAGGTCACCACCAAAGCGTTGTCGCTCTCTCTCTGTCTCAGTGGTGAGTGACAAAGCTCATCCTATGCTCCTTGTTCGTTTTGTTCGGTCTGTCCTCTCTTGTCCTCTTCCACTGCACGGTTGCAGCAGCAGCCACAGCAGAGGCTGAGTACAGCACTGAGCACTGAGTGTTCTGGACTAAAAATAACCCTTCTGCCCCTTCATCTCCAGCCCTCCCTCACACACACACACACACATATATAAGCACACACACACATAAGCACACACACACACACACACACACACACACACACACACACACAGTACACACGCCTCACAAAGCAGAGCCCCAGTGATGGCTGACCGGCTGGGGAAGTGTGTGTGACCGGTCCTCCCATGGGTGGCGGCCTCTTCTGCTGGAGCCTGTGTGTGTGTATGTGTGTGCATGTGTGTGCGGTTGTGCTGCAGTGAGTGATATGACCTCTGTAGCTGAAGATGGTATTGATGTCTATTCTTTACAGCTTACACACAGAGAAGGGTAGCAGCTTGGGACATAAATACTAGTAGCAATGCATGGTGTGTGTGTGTGTGTGTGTGTGTTTTGCCACTCATTGGCCGCCTGTGGGTGACTGTAGCTTAGCTTACTCCCAAAGAACAGTAGAGCTAGCAGAGCTGAAATTGCAAGGCTAATACATTCAGATTTCAAAGAACACAGGTGTGCTTATAGGAGTGGCTGCGTTAGCATCACCTCTACGGACTACACTGCCAGTGAGATTGAAGTGCCCACTGAATGTTTGGTGTGCAGGGATTTTCAGTGATGATAGCATCTCTGTTGCTCTCCTCACGCCTTAAGCTAGCTTAGCCTACTTCCATCCACAACAGCTTGCATGCTGTCAGAAAAGGTGTGTCTGACTTGATGGGAACTAACACCTTAATAGGGGCCAACTGTTTGATATTGAAATTCTTTAAAAAAAAAGTGAACCAGCCGTTTGATTAATTTTATCTATTTATTTTGTAATTCTGACTGGATCCTCTCAACCCTCTTAACTTCATCAACCTCTCATTAGTCACTGCTTTTTCAGCCAACCTCTTGCCTTCATTAATGAACCAGTGCCCCCCCCCACACACACACACTTCAACACAGGCATGTGCATAAACCATCAGTCGCTAAGAAAGATTTCAACAAATTGTTTGGTGCAAGATTATTTTTGAGGCATATTTCCCCACCACATACATACAATCACACACACACACACGCACACACACACAGTACCTTACCAAACACCCACTCGCACCTCTTTTGACTCACTTGTCAAAAACAGCTGCCATGATTAATGGCTTTAATATGCCATGCTTCACAGGCCAACAAATTAATTAGTGGCCTCCATAATGTGCTTTAAAAATACTGTTGTGGTTCCGCTGCGCAGCTGATGGGCTGATGAATGGACTAGCCCCTCGCCGCGCTCCAACTGCCGCCTCTGCAGCCGAGGCCTGTAAGTGTGGTTAGCATGATTAGCCGTGCTTAGCATGGTGAGAAGACCTCACGCAGTGCGATACTGTATTGTACTGTGTAATAATTTCTTTTTACCTTTTTTTCCCACCCGCTCCTTGCTGCTCATTCAACCACAGTTGAGTAAAATATAAAAGGTGTAACAATAGCGAATAGTGAATTCTATTAGGGTATTGTGTGTGTGTGTGTGTGTGTGTGGTGGTGGTGTGTCTGTGTGGTTGTGCGATTAATGTAAGATGTACTTAGTCATTGATCTCAGGTACTGTATGTAGGCTACTGCAGAATGGGCTTTCAGGCAAGCTTTCTGGCAGGAACCCAGGTTGTTGTTTTCTTCTACACTTGACTGGATTTTTGGTCAGAAAAATACACAAATATTAAGTATTGACTCTGAGGGCATTTACTGCCACATTTATATGGTTTTATCAGTTTCTCATTAGCATTGAATGCTAATAACCACAATTCAGCATCTGGCCTAAAAGGCAAGGTTCTTTTCAAGCCTTGAAAAGATTTTTTTTCATGCTGTTAGCAAGCAGTGATGAACTAGTACGCTCGGTTTGGTTGAACCTGCTTTGCCAACAATCCAGCAAGCAAAATTCAGGAGATCTGAGAAACACAAGTAGACAGGATATTTTGAACTTAACTTAATTTGAACTTGAATTCCAGGCTGAGACAAGAGGACATTATTCAATTTATGTTTACCTTAAGATCTCAAAAAAATAAAAAAAACTTTCTTCTCGGCCCTCATTTCTCCTGTGGGTGGATTAGTGGAAACAGATGAAAACTTGAATAAAACTGATTTACTGTATTTCTTGCGTGGCAAAGGAAAGATGCTACACTGGTCAAGACCTTTTCTTTGGGACGTTTTTTCTCTGTTTGGTTTAGCCGACATCTATTCAGCCCAGATGAGCTGCTCACAGAGACCCACCATTGATGCCCATTTGTTTGTTGCCATGCGATGTGGAGACTAACAACAGCGGCAGTCATGTTCATTAGTGCAGAGAGACGTCAGTGGATCAGCAGACGCCTCAGGACCAACCAGGCCTCTTTGACATGCATCTCACTTCAGCTGTCTGACTTTAGTGGCACATTACACTATAAAGCATGAGCAGACAATCCTGCTTTCTCTCTCTCTCTCTCTCTGTATCCCTCTCTCTTTATTCTCTCTCCCATACAAAAATATTACATTATGTCATATATGCAAATTGCATATGTAATGTGTATGCCCATATATGTCCATTATACATACACATACATACATATTTATATAGTTGATATTTATATAGATACAGTGCATAGTAAATGGTATATGTACAGTTTATATTTATATAGATACAGCATATAGTATATTTACTATTATTTAGTATGTTGTATATGGACGTATATGAACATATATTACGTTTTTGTGTGGGCTCCTTCTCTCTCTTGATAGGCAAAGTATTGGCAGAGGCTTTGTCTGACAAGGGGAGGCTCCTTGGCTCTTGAGGAAATGGAGACGATGTGGAGTATGTAGACTCGCTGTGAAGAGTGGGTAGCAAGGTGGCCGAACCCATTGGCTCTATGCAGAAATTATAGCCGGCAGGCGGGCATGTGGCTAAGTTAGTTAGCGCCCACTTGGGAGGGGAGGCACTGTGTATCTGCTTTTTAAATACAGCCGCTGTTCTTCCCACTCACACAACCTTTTCCATATGTCTCTCAGAAGCTGCGCTTCCAAGCGAATGAAAAGGAAAGGCGCTTGGTGCTTCAGACGCTGAATGAGACTTCTTGCCTTTCTACGCTCCCCATAATCGTAACTTAGCCTCTGATGAGAGACAAGGGCTAACAAATAAAGAAGCCGTGTAAATATGCAACGCCAAAGCCTAAAATCCTCTGTCAGTGCGTTACTTTTATGTGTTGGTGAAAACTGCGCGATAATCACACACTTGTAGTGAAGCTGTGTTAAGACAGTCATTTGAGATCTGAGAATGACAACAATGCCAGCAGAGAAGGAGAAGGAGGCAAGCAAAAGAAAAAAGGCAACACAAATTACAGGGACGTTTTACGAGCATTACAGGGACTTTTTACGAGCGTTACGAGTATATTTCTCTTTGGCTCGTACCAGACATAGAAAAGAGCAGCCCTTACTCATCTTCTCTCTGCCTCTAGGGAATCGCTCCTTCTCCATGCCCAGCCTTCATCATTCTCTGTCAGTCAAAATGATAATTTTCCCTCCACTGACATCCTCTGCTGGTGTAAATGTTCACCCTCTGTTGCTACATACGCTTTGAAGCCATTTTTGCTAGCATTTACTAGCATCGTTGGCTTCTACTGAAACACTGAATTGATAATTAGAATGTCAAGCTGTCAAGTGTGTATATGTGTGAGCGTATGAGCATATTCTGCCAATTAGTTTTGTGATATAGGCTTACGGTAAGGATTATACACATACATTCACAAAATCTGTGCCCATTGTATGATGTTTAAGACAGGCATGCATTACAGAGTCCAGTGCTTAGAATGGAGGAAACCAATTGAAGGAGGTTAATCCATCATTAAGCTTTGCTGTCATAGACGTCCTTTATCTCGGGTGTAATATTATGGAATAAGACGCATTCTGTTCATGAATCCAGTTTCAGTGTAAGACTGAATTCAGATGAATTTCAAGTGAATGAAGCACTATGTGATTCACCAAGTCCACTCAAAGTGAATCAAGACACCTGTTGAGTCTTGGCAGAAACAAAGGTGTCAGTGAGTGAGGAAGTGAGTTGTGTGTCCACGAGACTGTGAAGAGAGGTCTCACAGCACATTTGGCACAGCGGCTTAAGTTTTGAGTGTGTGTGTGTGTATGTGTGTGTGTGAAATGCATAGTGAAGTGGTAGCACAGGCCATAAAGTCAGTGTGGCAATCCCACCCCGGAGTAGAATGCGAGATATTTGCAACGATTGGCCGCCTTGCACACTGACTGGAAATAAATTGGGGGCCCCCACGACACACATACACACACACACACACAGTCACTCACGCACACATAGACACACACACACTCTCACCCAGTGGGCTGCCAAGTGTCGCTTGACCACATGCTCAGAGTTCCACAGTTGGCTCAGAACGCTTGCTCAAGGATGCAAGAAGGAAGGATAGAGGGACAGAAAGAAAGAAGGAAGAAGAGAAGGAGTAGCTGACATAGAGGAGGAGTGTGTGTGTGTGTCGGGTGTGTATGTATATATGTGTGTTTGGTGATGTTTAGACAGCTGCACATGAAGTCTCATGAAGCCCTGTCAATCAGAGTGGATGGAGGCAAGGGCAGGATGTGTGTGCATGTGTGTGTGCGTGTGCGTGTGTGTGCATGACAGGTGGTGTGTGTATGTGTGTGAGGGCAAGATGCAGGGGTGTGTGTGTGTGTGTGTGTGTGGGGGGGGGGGGGTTGGGGGGTGACATTTGGTATTTTGGTCTCCTTAGTGAATCCTTCAAGAACGCCAGACAGCCACTCTCTGTCATGTTGATGTCATCACTATCCTCCTTTAGCAGGTCCACTAACTCACCAACCCTGTGGTAGGCCTCTTCATCTTGGTTGCAACTGGCTCAGGGTCTGGATGTCTGTAAATAGATCTCCTGGTATGTGTGTGTGTGTGTTTGTGTGTGTGTGTTTGTGTGTGTGTGTTTGGTAGCATGTGTGTGTGTAAATGTGTGTACGTGTGTGTGTGGTGGGGTATCAATTTACCTCAGTGGCATCCCAGCAAGTGTGGCAGCTCGTGGGAGAGCATGGAAGCATGGGAGCTGTGACGTCATCACGTCGTCCGTGTTCAGAAGTGTTAGCGTTAGCGTCACGCACGGAAACCCAGTGAAAGCCGCGTGGCTTGTTTAGCATCTCTTACAGTATGAGGCCTGTTAGCAGCTGAAGTTACTAAAAAATCACTCCTGCACTTATGCACGCTATTTAGTCCAGATACATACTTAAGGTTAGAGCAACTAAGTCCAGCCAAGAGTTTAATTCTGCCAAATATTTTCACCTGTATTGTTTTAATGCTTTCCGACTTCACCCTCACTAAGGTCTTAGAAAACAGCCTCTGCACAATGTCGAGAGAGAGAGAGAGATGTCTGGTCTGGAAAACAAGGTCCTTGAGAATCTTCCGGCAAATTCCAGCATTCAGAGCATGTGAATGATCCTGTGAGTGTCAGTCTGTCTGTCTGTCTGTCTGCACATTGAGGTCCCTTGCTCTTTGGTCAGAGGAGCCCAGACAGACAGATAGTTGTGTGTCTGCAGTCTGGAGCTCCAGTGACCTCAAAGCTGAGAGACAGGAGTTTTTTTAGGAGCCGGCAGGCGTATGGCATGTCTGGACTGAGCTGAGGGAGAGAGAGAGAGAGGGGGAGGGAGGGAGGGAGAGAGGGAGGGAGGGAGAGAGAGACGCCACCGTGCGTCAGATTTGCTGTGCGGGGTTATCTCAGTTCAAGTTAAAGAGTAAGCCACTGTGAGTTGCTGTCGCCACCTTTGTTTTCCTTTCCTTGTCAGTGGGGAAAGTGGATTTTTTTCATTTCAATCGGTGCCGTTTACGTGGTAATTTTCCGTAATGGCCTGGACTGAACTGAAATGGAGGCTTACAATAGGAGAATATAAAACATGTACTACATTTCTGGGTGCAATAATTTAACTGCTGGAGGGAATAATGTTGGCTTGTCTAATGTCTACACATTTCATTTAGAGCAAAACCTCTGTGCTTTTCTTTAGAAGCAGATTTCCCCGGGTGAATATTTCAAGGATGCTGTCATGCTGATCATTTGGAACTGCAGTGAGCTAGATTATACATTTTCATTCACTCACCAGGAGACATTTTGAGAGCAGTGTGTTATGGATAAAAAACACAATTGCACAATTGTAACTATTGTGAAAAATTATCAGTAAACATTAAGTGTTTTCTCGTCACTGCTGTGATGTCAATCATAGCGGATTGTCATGTCAGGCTTATGCTCTTTGTGGGGCTTTGAATGGTAAAGCTAATTCGGAAATATCTGTGCAGTACAAATAGTCTGAAATCGGTTAACGATTAACTAAAATGTCTGGATGTTTATACTTATCTTCTAATAAAATAAAAGTGTCTACACAACAATAGAAGCACAATACACTCAAACATTTGCAGACAGGATTCACTACGTATTGGATTGTGCACACGCTTACTGGGACCCGAGTGTAGGCTGTTGTTAGGCCTATAGTTTTTGCCCTGCTGGTGATGCGTGCGTTGTTTTGTATACTGTATACTGTAAGTATACTGAGTTTCTCTCAGTATAAGCACCTCAGCAAAATCACTGCTGTAAATAACACACTGCTATATTATAGACTGGTACATTGGAATCACCTAGTTGACGTCCAGTACGTGACATCCATTGTGACTGTATGGAACTGCATAGTATAGTTCATCCTATCTGGAATAAAGGCGCAGCCTGTATGAAAATTCCCATTGATTGTGTGTGTGAGAGAGAGAGAGAGAGAGAGAGAGAGGGAGGCTCAGACTGTGTCTGTCCGCTGTTGCCCACTTCAAATATTCATACCCAATTACAACTGCCATGGAGTTCAAAGTCTAATAAATCTTCAAGTGACATTTTATTAAAAGTCAACGGCAGGGCTCAAATTGAATTTGTTTGCATCATGGCCAGGACTAATCGGAGCCTTTAAAGTTTGTGACTCAATTAGTTCTGGATGTGTGTCCTTGTGTGTGTGTCACTGTTGTGTATGTGTATGTGTATGTGTGTGTTCTGTATTGTGTGTGTGATTTCTCCTGGTCCGTCACCATCCGCGCACTCTCGGCAAAAAGATAAATAAATAAATCACACACACACACTCTGTCTGAGCAATGAACAGATTACTTAGCTGTTAACACTATTTGGCTACATGATCCTTTTGAAAATAGTTCGCCGAGAGAGCTCTCTCTCTCTCTCTCATACACACACACACACATGCACACACACACACACACACACACACACACCACGTCTCCCATATATAAAGACATAAGCGTTAGTGTTGGGTTCCTCCTTAATTGAACTGTTTGCTCCTCAGCACCATCCACATAGTGGGAATAGTGGGAGTGATACAAGGAGGTCTCATCTCTTTTCCAGCCGTCCAGGCCACCCCTGGAGTTTGCAGCGAGCCCTTTTAATCATTGACATGCCACACCACAGTCGCCCGCTCAAAGGACACAGGACTGGCCCAGCCTCTGTAATTTACCACCAGATTCACAAAGTGCTGATGCTGAGAGAGAGACAGAGAGAGAGAGAAAGAAAGAGAGAGAGAGAGGGCAAAAATTTCACTCGATCAGTGCGCTGAATTTTAATCGTTTCTGGCCTGCACTTTTACCACGGTTGCTATGCACTGTATAACACGTTGATTATTGTGTGTTTTGTTTATATTTTGTGTGTTTCATTTATTATTTACATTTGTTTCATTTTGTTTATATTTTGAAAGGAAGCACATATATGATTAGCATCATGAAGATCCCTTAGATCCATAGATCAGTGATAATGATCCACTGTGCAGAATGAAACAGTATTTATGGAGAGGAACAAACTTGGACAAACTGCTCCTCTGCTGGGAATATAGACACGCTAGCATGCACACAAAAGTGTGGGAAATGTGAACCGATTCATTTGCTTTCTTCTTTTGTGTGTTTTTGTAGGCGCGGACAGAGACCCATGGCGATGTGAGCGAGACTCTGCAGTGCCCAGAAGACAAAAGCATCCACAGGTAAGGCAAACTGCCTCAAGGCTGCCTCCCTTTGCCCTTCGATCTGTACTTATTGTGTATTTATGAGGTACTTCTGACCTACTGAATCCTGATCACTACACTTTCAAGCACTTTTGATGTTTCTTGCTATCTCCTATTATCTGTTGGAATCTCTACTTTCTCCCTCTCTCTCTCTCTCTCTCTTTCTCACACACACACACACACACACACACACACACACACACACAGTAATAGGAAGTAGGCATTTCTTGAGTGTATATCTCAATGGTTAGGACGCATCCTGCCATAATTTTGTTTGCAACACAGTGAAATCAATCCTGTCTTACTGAGGGCTCCACACCATGAATTATGACTGTGAAATTGGTCCACATTACATCATTGTTTACACTTAATGCGTGAGCTGAAACAGTGTTTGACGCTCATGTTGCAATGTGGGGCACACACACACACACACACACACACACACACGAGTATGCACACTCACACACACAAACCCACACAAAATGTGCACAAAATACACTCTCTCTATTTCTCTCTCTCTCTCACACGCACACACACACACACAGACACACACAGACACACAAAATCCCAGCAGCGGTGCAGGTCTCCATGGCTCCCCCAATAATTTATTTAAATACTGCTGAGCAGCAGAGAGGTGAGTGATTTCGGTTGCATCCGCAGTATGCTAATGTGACAATGGCACAGCTCCACTCGACTCTGCCCAGGGACATCTGGAACCCCGCGATTTCTTTAGGACAGAAAACTAACCTTCTCTCTCTCCATCTCTCTATCTTTCAATCTCTCTTTCTCTCTCTCTGTCTGTGGCTCTGGGACATACAACTAACTGGCTCTGTATAGTGCTCTCTCTCTCCCTCTTTTTCTCTCTCTGTGTGGTTCAGATACTGTAGATAGTTGGTAGTGGGGAGGAGGAGAAGAGAGGAAAAGAGCAGAGAGAGGGATGAAGAAAGGAGGAAGAGAGAAGAAGGGGGGAGATTTAATTTCTTTTTAACCAAATGTTCTTATCGGAGCCCTTGAACAAAGCATGCAAACAATCTGGTCTGTGTCTTTTTTGCAATAGTATCACATGGTGCACGCCAGCACTTGTGTGTGTGTGTGTGTGTGTGTGTGTGTGTGTGTGTGTGTGGTTGGAATGTCTGTCCTGGTATTTCCTGAGGGTTCGTAAACACACAGGCGTAGTCACACACATACAGATGCATACACACAATCACTTAGACATATGCATGAATATGCACATACGCACATACATGCATACACACACACACACACACACACACACACACACATTCTCAATTGAAGATTTTGTTTCAACAACCATGTGTCTGTCACAATGAGGACACAGAAAACAGTGTCAGTATATTAGTCTTGGAATCTTGAATAACAAATAATACTGTAAAGAAGACTGTCTTCAGCACGGCACATACACACACAACACACACACACACACACATACACAGACACACACACTCACCACACATAACACACCCGGTTCTAGCAGCTCTCAACCTTACCCTGCTATGCAGTTCTCTTCTAGCTACAGCCTGTTCATCATGCAGGGATTAGGTTGATGTCATAATCTCTCATATCAAATCAAAGGGCACTGCCTGTATGTGTAACTAGACCTGAAGGTGGCTCCCAGTGTGGATTGATTTCTAGATTATGTTGAAGAAGACAAATGCTTGTGTTTTGTGAAGAAGCTATTCCATCCTGAACACAGATTGGTGAGCTGTATGCTAATAGATAATGGATGCTATTAAAACCTTTCTAATGGCGAGCCAGAGAGCTCTGGCTAATTCACTAAATCGGTAATAGCACCTATTATATCTGCCACATAGCACACTAATGGCTTAAATTATACAGCGTGCAAGCCCCAAGCACAAGCCACACTTTATCTAGTGTAAAAAGAAATAAGTCTGTCTGTCTTTTTTTTACTGGTTTTGTGATGCAGTGTAACCAGCTCTTTGGTTTTGTGCAGTTGGTAGGTGCCATTGCATGACTGTTTGTCTTGGCCGGCACACGGTAATCTCAGATTGAGTGGAGAAGCGTGTGTGTCTGGATTATTTGCCATCTCAGCGGGGGGATGTAGGTCAGCTGGAAGAGTCCATTTCCTCTCATACCCTAATCCCCATTAGTTCTGCTTTTGGCCACAACTGCAGCCCAAGGGCGCGTGTGTGTGTGTGTGTGTGTGTGTGTGTGTGTGTGTGTGTGTGTTTTCTGTGCCACAGAAGCCCCTCCAAGCTGAGAAATTGCTTGTGGTGGTATTTTATCCTTGTGGATTGTGTATGAGATTTTGTTTGTGGTTCTGTGAATTTGGTTGCTCATATGTTACATGCAGTCATTGACCAGGTTTCTGTTTGGCCTTTTTCTCAACAAATTTTGCGTGTGTGTGTGTGAGAGAGAGAGAGAGAGAGAGATATATAGAGAGAGAAATGTGAAAGAAGACCACATGGTTAACTGTATTTGTGATATAGCCATGTGCAGTGAGGTAAACCATGTTCTTGGGCCTCCTCTCTCCTTTGCTCTCTCTCTCTCTCTCTCTCTCTCTCTCTGTCTCTCTGTCTCTCACACAGACTCACACACATACATACACACACACTCACACACACTGAGTGAGTGACTGATTGACTGAGTGAGTGAGTGAGTGGCTGAGTAAGTGACTGAGTGACCCCCCCCATGTCAACTGGCAACCTCAGTTGGTGCGAAGCACAGGAAACCCAGCCCAGCCTGCAGTAGTAGTTACACCACAATCAATGCCACCATTGCCCCTAAAGGGAGCTGCACAAAAATGTGCCAACCAGGAGCCAGAGTCTTCAAAAAAGTTCTCTCTCTCCCCCCTCTCTCCCTCTCTTTGCATTGCTTTTTCTCTGTGTCTCTCAGTCATGGCAAATTGCATAGATAGCTCCTGTTTGAAATAGGAAATAGGTAAAGGCAAAGCTAGAGAGAGAGAGGCGGGGACAGTAAATGTAACCAGCCTTTCATCTTTCTCTCCTTCTCTGTCATGTTGTGAAGAAAACGATCCTCAGAACGAGATGAACTGTTGTGAGTGAACCTCTTTGAACGCGCCTTTACGAATCGCTCGAGATTACAATCCTTACGAACGCCACACTGTGCTGCCTCAAGTGACTGTATGTCAGACGACTATGCAAACTCAAGCAAAGTGAAATATTTGACACCATTCACCGATTCATTTCTTATGATCCGGGAGACAGGTGCCAGAGCGAAACCAGAGACAGAGACTCTTCCCTGTAGCCATCACTAAGGCTACTGTCCTTTAACTGGGCTTGGTTGAGGTCAGAGGCTGGCATAAAATAATAAATGATTATTTTTATTGTTATTTTTTATTGTTTAGTATTGATTTTTTTTTATTGAGCCATGATCAGTAACCTGATGGAACATGTTGATATTCTAAACATGTGACTGCAGTGAAAGTGTATTGTTATTGGTGACGTTTGTGTGTGTGTTTGTACTGAGAGGTGTGTGTGTGTGTGTGTGCGTGTGTGTGTTTGTACTGAGAGGTGTGTGTGTGTGTGTGCGTGTGTGTGTTTGTACTGAGGGGTATGTGTGCAAATGTAGGCAAATGGGTGGAATAGAGATGTCCATAAATAGCCCATGCTGCTCTAAGTGCAGGAATTCTGGGAGCAAGAATTGCTGTGTGTGTGTGTGTGTGTGTGTGTGTGTGTGTGTGTGTGTGTGTGTGTGTGTGCGTGTGTGTGTGTGCATGCAGACCTCCTTGGTGCATCAGACACTGTTCACATTCCCAGTGTGAGCAAAGGACTGTGGTCAGGCTGTTCCCTGCCTCTTATCCAGGTCAAGTTTGATGTGCTGGAACTGTGCAAGGTATAACACACACACACACACAAACAGAGCACTGTGGCAGCTCGTTTTCTGTCCTTTACTGCCTTATCATGAGATGCATGAGCTCCAGTAACCCTGAAGATGTATTTATTTGTTTGTTTTTTAGGTTTGTTTGTATGTATTTGTTTGCAATTCCTAGAAAAAAATGACCAAGAAATATTTCCAAGCATTGCTCTCACAGCTTCTGCAGTTTGACCTTCCCTGATTTTTACAATTTTTTTTCCTTTATTTCAGGCTTTGATTATGCAACTGCCTTATTTTTAGGGAAAACAACTTTAGCAGATTGGTTTTAGCCTTAATCTGTTGACGGGGACTTAAGCCACCAGTATGCATAAGAGAATGATAGAGGGAGCAACGGAAAGAGAGAGAGAGAGAGAGGTAGAGGGGGAGAAAAAGACTGTGAGAAACAGAATTAGAGAGAAAGAAAAGAGAATGATAGAAAAAGAGAAACCGAGAGAGGGGGGCAAGAAAGGAGATATAGACAGAGAGAGAGAGAGAGAGAGAGAAAGAAGTAGGTCATTGATTTGGAACTTGGACAGTGATTATGTGCTGCCCTAGAAATGTGCTATAATCGGAGCGCTTTCATACCAAAACAGGTTTTTTCTCCCACCCCCCCGTCTCCTCAGTGGCAGCCACTTCAAGGTCAGGATCACAAGTCAACTCCCAACATTTACCAACAAACCGACACATGAGTATATATATATATGTGTATATATATATATATATATATATGTGTGTGTGTGTGTGTGTGTGTATGCGTGCAGTTGGTTTAAAGAACACAACCGCTTGAAGAACTTAATTTTCTCGTCAAAGCAGGTAGCAGGTTAACAGTTCATTTGTGGTGCTGTTGCCATGAGGTGCAATGCACCAAACGCACAGCCATCTCTGTGTACAAAAAGGCTTGCAGATGGTGGTTGAGACAGGCAGCTTGACTGTGGCATCCCCCCCTCCCCTGTTGTCAGACAAAAGGCAAAAATTGTTGGCTGTCATATGCAAAGAGGTGCATTATTTTGGAATCCGCACGCGTGCCTCTCAGTGTGAAATTCCGACTGCCTGGAGAGTGCCAATGGGGGCACCTTTTCTTTGAAGCACCTTCATGTCTTACCGAGGTCTTATGCCTCACCATTTTGGTTTCCTTTTTTTAAAAAAAAAGGAAAGAAAAAACAAGCAGAAAAAATCAGAAAAAGAAATGAAAAAGAAAAACTAACACTTGTGTGACTTACTGCCTCAGAAATGCCATTAATCAACTTCCTTAACTCCACATTAGCTGTTGCACGAGTCTTAACAGGGCTGTTATTACATTACTGACATGTTCTACACACCTATAACAGCTAGCGGTCAGAAGTAAAACACACAGTTGCCTTGGGGGTCATGGCTGTCACATTGTGAATCGCTAGTCTTTCCTGAATGGGTCATGGTTGACTTAGATAGACAGAGAGAGAGAGAGATAGAGAGAGAGAGAGAGAGAGAAGGTAGTATAGGCAAAGAGTCTTTAGGGCTTTGGTGTTTCATGGAGTGTTGTCATTGCATGCGCTGACGCAAGATCTAATGCTTCTGGAACGTTCTCAGACAAAGACGCCTACCCCAGGCAGAGCAGACAGATGTGAGGGTTTTCATCACTTATGGAACTGCTTCACTCGCTCTATGCCAGGGAGCCGAAGCACCGTGCAGAGGAACACACATAAGTTCTGAAATGCATACACACATACACAAACGCACACACACACACAGGCACCCATGCAGGCATGCATGGCCACAAAAACAAACCTAGTTGTGGAATTATCTGTAACCTTGTGTCCTCACCATTCACGTCTTTCTCTCTCTCTCTCTCTCTCTCTCACTCTCTCTCTCTCTCTCTCTCTCTCTCTCTGTCTCTCACACACTCACACACATCTTTCTCTCTCTCTCTCTCTCTCTGTCTCTCACACAGACTATCCCCCACTCTCCCCCTCCTGCTCTCTGTCTGAGGCTGTGATGGAAAGAATCTAGTTCCTTGGTTTCCCCTTGTGTTGCGCTGGCTGTTATTGCCCTTTGGGGAAACGGCTCATATTGTTTCAGAGACAAAGCCGATCTGTGTGTCTGTGTGTGTGTGTTTTAGAGAGTGTGTGTGCAAGATCTCTGGGTGGTAGCACCTCACTATTTTGTCTGTCACCAGGGTGGTTGCAGGGAGAGGAAGTGTGCTTTGTTATTTCCTCCCCGTCTGGCCACTTTCTCGGCATGCCGTGCGATAGAAGCGACAGACACAGGAGAGGAGAGAAGAGAAGAGAGGAAAGAGGAGAGAAGAGGGGAGGAGAGAAGCAGAGGAGAGGGGTAAGAAAAATGATTAGGAGGAATAGGTCAGTTGATGGAGGCAACTCTGAAGCTGCGAACTGACCTCCTCACTCGCAGTGCCTCAGTCTTCATGTTGTCCTCTTTGATTAAAACATAATGATTCGAGACAAGATTATTTATCTGAGGAAGATCACAGACAGCGATAGCAACAAAATAGATAAAGCAAAGAGTGTTTTTGTGCTCTCGAAGACCATGAAGTGAGAGCAATTAAGTGTGTGTGTTTGTGTGTGTGTGTGTGTTTGTGTGTGTGTGTTTGTGTGTATGTGTGTGTGTGATACATGCCTCTGTGAGCTCGAGAAAGTCCCGAGGTCTGGTTATGTGAGGTGAACCCAGGGCGCGTGAGCTTGGGGGACGGGGCTGTTGTTGACAGAGCACATGGCTGGTAGTGCTGCATACACAGCTCTGCTCTGGGTCACATGGAGCAGACGAGGAGTCTCTCTCTCTGCGGCCTGGGAAGGCAGTCCAGTCCACACACAGTGAACCCTCCCCGGGGTGCTCGTTCATGGATCACCAACCTCTGCTGCTCATCCAACCAGCCCTGAAATTGAACATCACAGATAGCCATATGACTACACAGGCCACATCTGATCTGTCCCAAAAGCGGCTCAGTCCCAGGCCACATTCAGACAGGGTTGTTAAAGCAGTTTGTTAAAGTTGAGTTTTAATTACACAACTATGCATAAGGAACAAAATTTACATTAGGGCATATGACAGGTGCATATATTTAATGACCTGTCGTCAGATTTGATCTGTTTCATGGCTAACTGGCTAACTATGGCTAATTCCTGATTCCACAGCTAACTGCCACTGGTAAAGCAAATCGTTTCAGTCTGATTTACTGTTGTTAGCATGTTGTTTATGCATACAGTATATTCAATAGAGACATAAGCCAGATGATTAAATGATTGTTGGGTTGTGAGTTAATTGATTATTGGGGTCACGAGACCAAAGAGTGACTCATAAGAGCAAGTGACTTGTATATTGAAGACACACATTTTTAATGTGCTTTTACTAATAATTATTAGGCTCCATTTTTCACAGTAGCACGCACTCCACGGGAGCCGTGCCTAATGCCATCCACCAGCAGAGTGTTGGCAGGCTGAGTGCTTCACAGATACGAGGTGTCAGAGGTCGTCTCAGTCTCTCCTAGGCATGTTTGCTCGATTGCAGCCGTATGCAAAACGAAACGCAGAGGATGTAATAGCTCTTCCGAGGGCCGTCTTTTGCATGCAGCCCGGCATTTGCATGTGAGTGATGCGCACAAGGACACTGTCAGTGTTGCATAGTCATTGTTGTTTTTGTTTTGTTGTGTGTGTGTGTGTGTGTCCTAAATGAGCATCCTCAGTGTGCAAGCAGCATCTTACTGATCTCTGACTCTCTCACTGTCTCTCTCTTTCTCTCTCTCTTTCTCTCCTCCCTTGAGTTTCCAACCATGACGTTTGCATCTGTCGCTACCGAGCAACAGGGAGAATGTCGGTTGTTGATGGTGATGAGGGGGTTGTTCTGTATGTGTATGCATGTGTGTGTGTGTGTGTGTGTGTGTATGTATGGAAAGAGAGAGAGAGTGGGTTAGGTCAGGAGTGTGGTGACATCATTGGGAACAGCTGCTGGCAGGGTAGAGAGAGACAGATAGAGACAAAAGGAAAAAAAAGAGAGAGAGAGAGAGCGGGACAATTGACCAGAAGCGACATGCAGAGGGAGAGTGTGTGCATGTGTGTGTGTATTTGGGGGTGGGTGGGTGAAGGGGTTGACCTGATTGCTCAGCTGGCCAAGAAAAGTAGGAGAAAGAGGAAGAGGAAAAGGAGGAGGAAGACAAGCAAAGAAAGAGAGAGAGAGGGTGAGCCAGGAATCACAGGAAAGCGAATAGGGGGAATTCTGTCAAGTACATTGTAAGTAATGTCTGCTGCACAGAATTACATGTAAATGGACTGCATTTATATAGCACTTTTCTAATCCAACGAGTACTCAAAGCGCTTTACAGAGTATGCCTCACACATGCGGCGGAGGCTGCCGTGCAAGGAGCAATTTGGGGTTCAGTATCTTGCTCAAGGACACTTCGATGAGGTCAGCCAGAGTGGGGCTGGAACCTGCAACCCTTCGATTGCCAAACAGCACCTCTACCACCTGCGCCACCACCGTCTTGTCCGGTATGCACATGCATAGACACACTACATGTATATGCACAAGCACACACACACACACACACACACACACACACACACACACACACACACACACACACACACACACACACACACACACACACACACACATACCTGCAGTAAATGTGGACCATTGTGCTGTCACACTCTTGTGTGGACAAGCACATTTAGAGGTATAGGGAGAATACACTTCACACACACACACACACACACACACACACACACACACACATGCATACACACACACACAAACACACACACATACACTCACACCATCACAAGGCACCATAAAATCACAGCCTACGACTTTAAACCTTTTGGGACACTGAAGGTTCAGTGCAAAACATCCACATAGGACACACACCCATGCACACACACACAGATACACACATGCACACAAACACCTACACACACAAATAATAAGCAGGTCAAGAGAGCTTTGCTAAGAAAATGTCTGTCTGAGATGATATCACCCGGGAGCTTTCTATTGGTGGATTTGTAGCGTTTGGTGAATATTAGTCACTGTGACCAAGGGTCTGTGTGTGTGGCTGATGCATTATTCAGCGTGGGGCCGTGTTAATAAAAACACACTACAGGCTCGGGGGGCCATTCTCTCCACAGTCATGGCACGCCTTGAATTGTAATGAATTCCGAATGCAATCATCCTAATAGCTTTTCAGATCAAATACCCAGGAGCGGTGTTAACAAAGTATCCATGCCTTCCCAAAACAAACAGCAGGCATGTACTCACACACACACACACACACACACACACACACACACACACACACATACACACACAGACTGACAGGTATCCACACACTCAAGAAAAAAATTACTCAAAAATGCACACACGCTCACACTATTTTTTGGCTCTGTCTTACTGAGAAATGGGACCAAGCATTCACTGAAAAAAATAAAAATCTGTGAAAGGCAGGAGAGCAGAAACAGGACGGAAGCGGGAGCATTTGCATAGCCTTTTAGCATGTGGTACAGGGAGCTTTTATTAAAAAATACCCCCATGGGGCTCAACCTGCTGGGCAGTTGGGGTGGGGGCAGGCATGAGGAGAAGCAGTAGGAGGAGGACACAGCGAGGGAGGGAGAGGGAAAGAGAGAGAGAGAGGGAGAGGGAAAGAGAGAGAGGGAGGGAGAAGGGAATAGGGAGGGAGGGAAGGCGGGAGACAGAGAGGGAGAGAGGGATGGAGGAAAGAAATAGAGGGAGAAAATAGAAACAGAGAGGAAGAGAGAGAGAGGGAAGAGAGAAAGGAGGAGGGTGTTGGTTTCATCCATGTAAATGGGAGGCAGGGGTAAGACATGGTGGAGTGGCACAGACAGCCGGCTCTCTCTAAGACCTGGCTCCCCAGAACAGCCCTGTTTGAAAGGTTCCGTGTGGAACTGGAGAGGGAGGACTGAGAAATGCATGTTCCACACCCTTTAGGAAACTCAGACAGAGATCAGCTTTGCCTCCCCTTTTTCTTGCATTTTCAAGTCTTTATACACATATCACCTCTTCTTATGGGTGAAGTGGGTGGGGGAAAAAGTGACATCTATCTACAGTTTTTATTATATATTGATATTAAGGCTGTCGAAGTTAAGACGTTAATATTGCATTAACGCAATCTCATTTTATTGCTATTAAATAAAATGTCACCATTAATACACTTTTTACTAAACAACAGTGAACTTGGCCCATCAGAGTTTTACGAATGCCCATCATGCTACATAAAACTAGTTATAACATTAACTGCGTGGTAAAATGCAGTTTAACAACTTCTCAAATGAACCCACAACATGTCCAGTTAATGCAGTCTGTGCGATGCCGTGTGAGTTTGCTTTTACTGTCCCAGTTGAAATGGTTGATACCCAAAGGACTACCATTGTGAATGTGTACATTTCCTTACCTCCACTTGGAGACGGTAGGTAGCCATTTTGAAATAGCCTACTGCTTCACTTGACGGAGTCAAACTACTTCCTATTTGCTCTTCGAAATATAGCTTGCAGCCATTACAGTTAAACAAAAATATGGAGTTATTGTATACTTGTGTGGATTGTATTTTGCACATATGCCAAATAAGTGTCTGAAATGTCATTACTTTTGAAAGAATAGGCTGTAGTCCTAGACATAGTATTAAAATCTGAATTCCAAGTATTCGTACATCATATTCTGCAAAGACATTCAAAATTGACATGAACATGCAAGCTTTTAAACAGGTATTTAAAGAAGTGTTTTTGTGATTTTGCAATTAATTGCAATGAACTACATAATTTTATGAGATTAATCGTGATCAAAATTTTTTATTATTTGACAGTCCTAATTGATATATATTTATATATTGAAAAAGATCTCCTGTAATATTGATAAAGCCTTTGACCAGCACATCTTTTAAATGGACGGCGCTTCTGGCAGCGGCCCCTTGCTCTCCCACCACAGGGGAGTGAGAAACCCAATTTCGATTTCCTTTGTATGTCTTGTACATGTAAAGAAATTGACACCATAGCATAAATTCATACCATACCATACCAAATACAACTATTTACAAAGCAGGTAGTCACTGAAATGGTCTGAAAGCAATGCATGCATTGTGCAGAGCTAAGCCCGGGTGGCCCCTTGATGCCTTCCTGCTTTGACTCGATTCATAGTGTGACAGTGTCTGCTTCAGCATCACCATGAGCTGCCCCCAAATGCCATAGCGACAGTTGAAAGACACACTCACGTGACAAGCACTTGGACTCCGTCCTGTCACTGCGTTTGTCACTGTGACAGTTCCCCGCTGCCGTCTCTGTAGTCACAGCCACCATCACCATCACCGCCACCGCCGCCACACTTCAAGAACACGACAGCCCATGCCATCTTGCCGTCGCATCTGCACATGAATGCAAGATTCTTCTGAGAGATTATCCACACGAGCCGTACCTCAGTGCCAAACACACACACACACACACACATGCACGCACACACACATATGCACGCACACACAGACATGCACACACTCTGATCTGATCATGTCTCTCAGCACCCTTTTGTCAGAGCGCTGCATGCTCCATTGGTCCCTGCCTTGTCAGCCATTCATGCCCGCTAAGCTTCCGTGCTGAGATATTATATATACCCCCCTCCAGTTGCCCTTTGCCTGACAGAAATGGAATCAGGGCCTTGTAAGATGGGTGCGTATGTACATTTTGCAAAATTCACGCCAGTAAGTAGCACGCTATTCAGAAAGTATCATTCACCGCCTAGTGCAATACAATCAGTAACGTTATGATGGTCATTCACTATACTGCATAGTGCACTGTAGTCAATAACTGGGCAATATGATAGCCACTCATTGCTACACTGTGCATAGTGGACTTTGTAGTAACAGAATGGACTTTCCAAACATAGTGGGTTTCTTTGTAATGTATCCACCTTGAAATGCAATATATGGCCATATAAGTCATGCTACATAGTAATGCCCATATCTATACATATTTTCACTTATCTGAGGTTATCAGATATGTATCATGGATATGTATTATCATATATGTTTAATATATGTGTGTATATGGTACTTAATTTACATACATTGACATATTTTTGTAAGAACCACCAGACCTGTGGCAAACCAGGGTCAAGTGTGTGACAGTATAAGTTGAAATGGTGTTGATAGTGGTGGTGGGGTGAGCTAGGTCAAATGCTAACTCTTTAGTGTAGCGCATCTGCTAAACCTCCACTGTGTTTGCTCTTAGTTGCTAATGCGGCTAGTCATTGTAAGCAAACTGCCAGCCTGCCTGCCAGGCTAGCATGAACACTAGCATAGAGGAGAATCCATTTACCTGCTAGCAGCATTGCTAAGCGGCGTGCTGTTACACCATTATTACAGCCTCTCATTCACCGCGCAGGAGCAGGAGTCTCAGAGAATAAATGGTTGTCAGCCTTGGTAATGGGCCTTTAAAAGGGGTTAAATAAAGGTGAACCCAATCCCTCTCTCTCTCTCCTCTATTTCTCTCTCTCTCTGATTCTCTTCGTTATTCTCTTTATTTCTTCCCTTTTGCACTCTGGAGTGTTAACTCAGACTCCGAGGCAGCAGGGTAAAAAAAACTGCCTTGTTCTAAATCCTGTAAGCAATTGATTTTGAAAACACAAAGCTAATATCTGCAAATTCAAGGGTCTTATCTTGGCACCTCACTACATCATTTTTCACTGCCTTTTTCTGTGCGACTCCCGCTCTAGTTTCTCAATGAACTGCGAGAGAGGGAGAGAGAGAGAGAGAGGTGGGGAGGGGTACAAAATGAAGAAATATCACAGATGTTGGCCCTGCACGTTGAGCTACATCCTCCCTCCTCCAGCGCCCCTGCCTCACAAACCACACACACACACACACACACACACACACACACACACACACACACTCAATCTGGCTAGTTTAGCTCTTTCCCCTCCTCTCTCTCCCTCCCACTCTTTCACTCCCTCCTTCTCTCTCTTCCCCTCCTGTTCCACTCTCCATCTTTCGCATGTGAGACAGATTACTTCTGCTCACTCTTTTCAACAGTGCTGTTCTGACTGTGGGGTGTGTGTGTGTGTGTGGTAGATGGTAGAGGGGATGTCAGGAGGCCTGCCTCTCTCTTTCTCTCTCTCTCTCAACTAGTTCCTCCACTGCCAGAGGTTCTCTAGACATTAGCCAGACCCTTGTAGCACTTCAGCTCTGCTTGAAAGGGCCCCTTTCTGGACTGCATGTGGTGCACTGTAGGGGCCAGTGGAGGCCGGCTGGTGGGGAGGGCCCGGTGAGATCCAGGGCCCCGTGCCTGTTCAAACAACACGCGGCCCCAGCTAACACCTTGCTTTTTCACTGCCCCTGCTCTTTTGAATGTATGACACATGTTCAGACAAATTAAAGTGTACAAACTCTACTGTTCAATCTCAGGGTGAAAAAATAAGGTTTGGGTGACCCAGAAGTATGTAGACAGATTGAACTACTGAAAGGCTGTGAGGTTTTAATTAACTTGATCGATTGAATTCTGACTAGTTATTGACGAATGAGTAGACAGAGTGTGGTTTCAAAACACATGAAGGCTACTTGCGACCAAATATGCAGTCACACTTTTTTCCAGTAATCTTCTTTGTGGGTTCTTCTTCTAAATGGATTTTTTTTAATGAAATACATTTTATATCAAAGTTAAAATTAAACTTAAAATAAATCATCCCTTACTTTTTACCTGGATAGTTTAGTTAATGTTAGTATTCCATCTATCCATTTGTACATCTACTTTGGTTTATAAAGAAGAAAACTCTAGAAGATGTATCTCTTGTCAGTCCAAGCATGCTGTGTCTCTAAACCCATCTCACCCTTTTGCCCTTGGGCTGCTCACATATGTGACAGGGCCTGATATAGTGCACAGGAGATATCTGAGAGCAAGAGGGTTAGAGAGCATGTGTGTGTGTGTGGTGTGTGTGCGTGTGCAGTTTTTTGTGTGTATGTGCTTATGTATGTATGTGTGCATATGTGTTTGGGTGTGTCTGCATGTGTGTCTGTAGGTGTGTGTGTGTATGGGGGCTGCATGCCTGTGGGCCAGTTGTCTGTGTTTGTGCAGTGTGGAATGGCAACAGCAGGGTTTGGGTTTCAGTCCCACACACTCCCACTGGCCAGCGCCGGACGACCCAGACTCTTCCCCTCCCTCACAGGGCCACCAGGGTCACAGCTGTGGCCTGCTGCCGACACACACACACACACACACACACACACACACACACACACACACACACAAGCACTCACACACACACATGCATTCACTTACACACAGAGATACACATAAATACACAGACAGACACACACGCACACACACACATTTTCATACACCCCTGATTATGAAGTCATAAAATATGTATTGTGATATGTTTACAAATTAATAATATCAACACACCCTGTATCACAAACTGGTGTAATTTCATATTACACACTGGATTTTTATACAGCAGCAGCTGAATAGTATTTTTTTCTCTCGATCTCTTTGTCTCTCTCGCTTTCTCTCTCTCTATGTCTCTTTCTGTCTCTCTCTCTCTGTGTCTCTTTCTGTCTCTCTCTCTGTCTCTCTCTCTTTCTGTCTCTGTCTCTGTCTCTCTCTCTCTATGTGTGTCTCTTTCTGTCTCTCTCTCTGTGTCTTGACTTTGTCTGACTTCCTGTTATCCTTGCTGCCTGTCCCTGTCATGATGTCTGTTAGGCCAGAGGGCCGTGTTGGGCGGGTCCCTCTGTGTGTGGCTCCTTGTGGTCTTGGCAGGCCTGCGGAGACCGTTGGTGTGAGGCCTGATAACAAGCATAAGTGTGGTGAGGGGCGCTCAGGTGGTGACACTGGGGTCTAGGGTGGAAGAGGGGGCATTTTTCTTCTGCAGCTTTGCTGTTTTTTTCCCTTGTGGGTTAGGTCTTCTTTTTTTCTCTTTTCTTTTCCTTTCTTTTGCTTTCTCCCACTGCTTGAAATGTTTCACAGCTGTCGAGTAGTTCCATATGTCGAGAGGGCAGCCCTCCCCACCAATCTTTTGGGGCACCCTCTTATTACCTTCTCTCGCTTTGTCTCTCTCTTTTTCGTCTCTTTTTCTTTCTGTTCCATGCCTGGTCTCACTCTTTAACTCTCTTTCTCTCTTTCTTGCTCTCTCTCCAGCTCTTTCCTCTCGATTTCTCTCTTTCTCTTTCCTCTATTTCTCTCTCTAGCTGTCTCTCTCCCCCCTCACTCTTTCTCTCCTCTCTCTCTCTCACTCTCTCTCCTTCTCCTCTAATCTCTCTGAGATTGTAACGGAAGATATTAAGTGACATAATGGCAATATGATGTGGATGGGATTAGTGGGTGTTTTCTCAGCCCCTCTGCAATCGCCAACCCAGAGAGATTGTGTTAATCGCATCTGAAATCTCCTCACCCTTTTCAACTACTGCTGAGGGGAATCGGTGTGTTTGCACCAGTGGGATGATGATTCATTAGAACACACCACTCTCAAATCTAGCATTTACTAGGAATAAAACCAGATCAAGGCTGTGAAATTTCAGTGCACAGAAATTCCAAGGCACAGTTTAGCTTTACAGTAACAGTGACGTAGAATTATACCATCATAAACAACGCATGGCTTGTGTTTTTTAAAAGGACATACCCTGCAGACTCGCATCCAGAATAATGTGCCAGCAATTCTTTTTAATTTAGTGACAATCATCACTAAAAAATATGGTTGTAACTGTCAGAAAGAAGCACTCACAAAAAGTTAAGTTACAACAGTTATGGTAAACACAGTTGAGTGCCTCAATAGTGGCCTCTATAAACACATTTCACTGCAAAAGAACAGACTCACACACACATACACAAAACAACACATGCAAAAATGCATGTTCCATTATTTAGACAAGACAAGCAACAAAAGCAACAAAAAAACAGGACGAAAATCTATCGAGAACCCTTCTACAAAGACAGAGCACAGCAAAGGCATATATCTGGTGTCTGCGTTCTCCTCTCTGGTTTTGAAGTAGGTTGGAGGAGTTTTGTGTGTGTGTGTGGGTGTGTGTGTGTGTTTTGGGGGGTGTAGGCAGAAGTCAGGCTGCAAAGGAGTCAGCAGCCGGCTTGCAGTGGCCTCTTTCACCTCTCCCTCTTCCTCCAACAGGAACTGGCTAATTTCCTGAACTTGATCTACCATTTGGTCTGCAGTGAGGAAAACATTGCTCCAGAAGAGTACTCAGAGAGATTTTTTTCTCTCTCTCTCTCTGTTTTTTTCACTTCTTTTTTTCTTTGCTCACGCTCTTTCTTTCAAGTGTCATGAAAAAAGCACTACGAATGTTTTTTCATTCGGCCAAAAGACAGAAAGACAGACAGGAGGAAGGAAGGTCTTGAAAGTGTGTGTTTGTCTTGATACATGAAAAAATCCCCCCCCCCAAAAAAAAATGAATAGGAAAGAACAGACTGTATTAACTGCTGCTGACATTCTTGGCTGGATTTATCAGATTTTCACTGATTCGTTTGATATTGTGCTAGGTAGAACCTCTGACGGCATTGCTTCTACATGCTGAAGCTGAAAGAAATCTCATCATTGTGGTTTCACAGTTGCTGCTGTTTTTTTTTTTTTTATCAATCCTTCTCAGTCCTGGGGCCCTTCTTAAAAAAAAAAAAAAAAAAGGTGAGGTGGTTTCAAATTGTGACCCTACTGCTTTTGGTGTCATTGTGTTTAGTCCTGTTTAGTTAAAACTTGATTTTAGGGAGACACATGACCTCTTGAAATATTTCACTGAACATTTCATTGGAGAGTGGCCTGCTCTTTAAACTATATAAGCTATATGTAGTTCTCGTGGAATAATGTAGACTTTCGCGTCCTCTCTGCACACTCTTGCATCGTATTTAATGCAGCAGCCACATGTGGTAGAATGTGGAATTATCGACCGTTCCAAGAGAGTTTTATTAACAGTTCCCACAAGGCTTATGTTTTAACATTCCATATGTTATCTTAATGCAGCGGAAGTAGTTTGGGGGCAAAATAGAATGTTCAAGCATTGGTTTTGGTTTCATTATTGAAGCATTCCATAAAAAAACCAGGCCAACAGAGTGCTGTTATGTTTTTGCTATAAAAACAGCTTGGCTGTTTCCACACATTTTTCTGATCTCAGGTCTGTTCTTGCTTGGCCAGTCCTGTCATGGAGACACCTTAAAATGTTACAGGGAAGGGTTTGTGCAGACAGGGGCAAAGGTTGAACCTTGTGTCTGGGGGTGGTGGTGGGGTTGCACAAAGTGAGTGGTTGTCCCAGGTGGAGTGGGATTGGGCGGGGGTGGGAGTCGGGGGATGGGTCGCCATCACTCTCTGGGTGGGGCTAATGGTCACTCCCCTGGGTCGAAGTGTCGTTCCTGAGCAAAAGGAGCTTGAGGATTAGGAGCTGGGGTGGTGGGCAGAGAGGTGGGATTTTTGTCCCTCTGCGTCTGGTCTGGGAGACATTGATTTAACTGCTGAGCCAATTGCCAGGTGAACCCAAATGTCACTGATTTCTCCCTCTCTCTCTCTCTCTCTGTCTGTGTGTGTGTGTGTGTGTGTAAGCAGGGGTACTTCTTTCAAGTCTGTGTCACTGCACAAGCATTTCCGTGCATCCTTGTTTGTTTGTGTGTGTGTGTGTGTGTGTGTGTGTGTGTGTGTGTGTGTACTCTAGTGTGGTGGTCTAATCTGATAAAACTGGTATTGAGAAAGAGAAAGAGGGAGAGATAGAGGGGGAATGGAAAAGAGAGACAAAGTGAGAGAGAGAGAGAAAAAGAGATGATATCCAGGCAACCCTCTCATGGCTCTGGTGGGCTCTATTGATTTCCTGTGACTGATCAGAGATGGGGCTCTGTGCCTCTGTGCAAAATCAATGCCTTATTTTCACCTCCTCTAGGCTGGCCTTTACGTAGCATGTAAGGCACATGTGAAAATGTGTGTGCATGTGTGTGTGTGCTTGTGTGTGTGTGTTTGTGTGCGTGTGTTGGTGCTAGCATGTGCTTGTGTGTGTGTGTGTGTGTGTGTGTGTGTGTGTGTGCTTGCTTGTGTGTGTGTGTGTGGTAGGGGTTAGTTTCCACAAATTGTACACCAGTAAAGTAATTTATGCTAATAAATTACCCTAGTTGGGGCATGGCATGAGCTGGTTGTACAGTGTCCTTGTCCTGTAACCCATGAGGTATGTGTGTACATGTGAGCGTGTGAGTGTGTGTGTGTGTTTTACAGTCAAGTGAAGTGTCTGTTACAGCATAAAGAGGCACCTTTGCCTTGCTTAGGGAGGATCCATCTCACAGGCTAATCAATCCCTGGCCAACACAAATCAATGGCTGGCCTTTACACACACAACGCACCACACATCCGACTTTAAAGCCAGTGTTTCTGTTGTGGAGGAACTGAAGGGAGCATGCCACAACACATGCCTGTGTGTATTTATGTGTGTGTGTGTGTGTGTGTGTGTGTGTGTGTGTGTGTGTGTGTTTGTTTTCATTTTCCTTCATGTGGACAAGGACCCACCCAATGTCCTTCTTCCTAGCACATGAAACACACACACAAGAAAAAGGGGACAGATAGATAATGCAGTGACTTGCTGTCATCCTGCCCCAGCTTGCTTCAGATGTCTTTCCCCCAGTGCAGCGTGCGTCAGTCAGGCACCCCTGACAAAAGGAGCACTATGTTCCTTCCTTCTTTCCTCAGTTCCGCCGGGCTCCGGCTCACGGCGCGCGTCCGTCTCGACCACTCCCACGTGGATTATGTCATGGCTGCTTTGGTGTTGAAGGAGAGAGAGAGAGAGGGAGAGGGAGAGAGAGAGAGAGGGAGAGGGAGAAAGAGAGAGAGAGGGAGAGAGGGAGGTGTGGTGGTGAGGTTTGGGGAGTGTGAGTGTGTTTACGACGACGTAAGAGATGGCAAGATAGCCGTCACAGTATCCGCTGCTCCTGTGAGTGGAGGGGTGGGGGGTGGGGGCGTGAATGACGTTAGGGGAAGTGAGATTTTGGACTGACAAGATGTTGGGCTTTTTTATTGTTGACAGGAGTAGAAAGTAAACAGTGATTTGGTGTGTGTGTGTGTGTTTGCAGTTGCTGAACGTCATAGACTGTCATGGAACACTTCTGGTAGTAGAGTCTTGGGAGGGGGGAGTTGTTGGTTCTTTGAATCTCTCCCTACATCTTTTCACCTCTTTTCTCTCCATGTTTCATCTCTTTTTCTGTCTGTTACTCCCTCACTTCCCTTCCTCTGTCTTTCATCCTCCTCTACTCCTCGGTCCATTACTCCACCCTCTCTCTGTTACACATACATCTTCTTCCTCTCTACCTCCTTCTACCTCTTTTTTCCCCATATTTTGTCCTTTTTCATCTTCTTTCCTCTCTCTCTCTCTCTCTCTCTCTCTCTCTCTCTCTCTCTCTCCCTCCCTCCCTCTCTCTCTCTCTCTCTCCCTGCTACATGTCTGCCAGGTGGTTTAGGCAGTCCCAGCTCAGGGAGGGAGCAGACTAGAGTAGAGCAGAGCTAAGGCAGCTGAGCCAAGCAGTGCTGAGTGGAGAGGAGAGGCAGCCAGCTCCAGCCAGCTCCATCACGTCAGGCTTCCCTTCCCTCCACCAGCCCCGACACACACACACACACACACACACATATACACACACATGCTCCTGCCTCTGTTTCTGGCTCTGGCTCTGGCTCTGCCCCGCCTGGACTCTTATGCAAGTGTTCAGCACCACCACCATGATTCCTCTTCCTCCTTCTCCTCCTCCTCCTCATCTCCATGTTGTTATTCTCAACCCAGGGAACTGGTACAGATTGCATTTAAAAACAAGTGGGAGACAGGAGGGTGGGAGGGAGGGAGAAGTAGGGCATAGGGAGAGAACAGACAGATAGATAGAAAGAGAGATGGAGGGGGGAAGGAAGGAGAGAACAGACAGAGAGAGAGAGAGAGATGGATGAAGAGGGTGAAACAGACATGGACGTGACTGGGAGGAGGACAAAAAGAGACATTGAAAGACAAAAAGACAGACTGATTTTTCTTTTTTTTTTGAAAAGTCAGACAGAGACAGGACAATACCAAAAAAAAGAGAGAGAAAAATAAGTGGAACATAGAGGTCGACCTCCCACTGTGTGAGAGAGCAGAATCTATTAGAAGGGAGACAGAAATTCAGACAGACTGCTGCAGATGATGCCTTTGCGACTGCCACTGCTGATATCAATGCTGACGGCATTCTCCAGTCTCAGCCAGTGACACACACACACACACACACACACACACACACACACACACACACACACACACCCTCCCTGGCTCTCAACTGCACTTCAGCAGGTTAAAGTTCTTTTTTGTGTGTGCCCACATTAAAATGTGTTCTCTCTCTCTTACACACACAAACACACACACGCACACAAACACACACACACACGCAAGCACAGTCATACACTCCGGGGCCGAATCAGTGATTGCATCTTTGTTAAATTATCCAGGAAATTGTTTTGCGGGTCTCTGATAACACAGGTGTTTATATGGTAATAGCTTCTGGAGGCAGGATAAGAATGAAACAATAAAGCCATTAGAGTGTTACAAGATGAAATTAAGCCAGGAATCTCTCTCTCTCCCTCTCTTTATCTCTCTCTCTCTCTCCCTCCCTTTCTCTCCCTTTTCTTCCTCTCTTTTTCTTTCTGTCTCTCTGTTTCACTCTCTGCTCTTGCTCTCTCTCTCACACACACTCTCTCTCCCTCTCTTTTCTTTCTCTCTTTCTCGCATTCTCTGCTCTTGCTCTCTCTCGCTCTCTCTCTCTCTCACACACACACACACACAGACACACACACACACTCTATCCCTCTCTTTTCTTTCTCTCTCTCTGTCTCACTCTCTGCTCTTGCTCTCTCTTTCTCACACAGACACACTCTCTCTCTTGCCTCTCTTTTCTTTCCCTCTCTGTCTCATTCTCTGCTCTTGTTCTCTCTCTCCCTTCCTCTCTCTCTCTCTCTCATTCCCCACTTCCCACAGTGCGGTGTTCCCCAGCACAGCCCCTGATTTACATCGACTGTATTTATTTATCTGTTCTTTCCTGTTTGGTCTTTTGGACAGCGCTGTGTTGAGACTTCAGGGTTGAATTTTTAATCCAGCACAGCCATTCATCACCTTCTGCCTAGACAAGACACACTCACTGCTACGTCCAGGTCCCCTATGTGATCTGCAGATAATTAGGCTGCTTTGGCTAGGATAGACATTGTCCCAGGAACTAATTCACAATAACATTTGCAATACATAGACATTGAACAATATCTTTTTATTTACAGTCTTTATGTGGTTGATGTGACGTTTCAATTACTTCAGGTCCAGGGCCAAGGCTTAGAGCAGCTCAGGGTTACAGTAGGTGCCTTGGTCAGGGGCAAAATGGTGGCAGCCAGGCATGTTAGCCAGGGTCCTTAGCTGCTATACTAGCAACGATACATCAGGATTAAATTCCTGAAGGACAGTTTAACCATTTTCATTTGTATTTCATTTGTTTATTTTTAATTGGATATAACCATCTTACCATGCCGTTTGTGGTGTGTGTGTGTGTGTGTGTGTGTGTGTGTGTGTGTGTGTGTGCGTGCGTGTGTGTGTTGTCAGACTGTTGCTTTACACTGTACACAGCTTCTGTTATTAAACTGCTCTTCTTTTTGTTGTAGCAAAAATGCTAAGTGCTATCCTCTCATTAGTTACCCCCCCTCCCCTCCGATTACTGTAATCGGAGAGCCTTCTGTGGCCCCACACATTGCTCCTGATGTAGCGATAGTTGCATCACACCAGCAACAGCCTCTGTGTTTAACAAAAAGCCAGCAACAAATCAGTGATGGTAATAAGCATGCATATAGCCAGCATGCACATTGTGTGTGTATGTGTGTTCGTGAGTATGTGTGCATGCACCTTTACAACTTATGTGGATATTAGATCAGACTGCTATTGTCTGGAGGGGGAGCTTTTTTGTGTATATATTCACATCCATGTGTGCATCTTGATGTTGCAAACAAAGCTTGTTTTGCAGCTTACTTTAGAAGAATGTTTGGTTCTCAGGAGCTCTTAAAACCACCTTGTTTGGCCACAAGAAAAGGTACCTTGTTTTGGGAAAAAAGGTTCCTCATCACTGTGGTGAAACACTGAAGGTAAAAACCACTGTGGAGATTTACTGGGTGGCACAGTTGCATGTAGCGGAGTTTCTCTGTCAACAAGGCAGGGAATAACTTCAGGGAGATAAGAGGCCCTACTGGATTTACCGGAACGGAAATCAAGAATCTTAAAAGAGCCTCTTATCTCCCTCTCGTATCGGAACGTCGTTCCCACTGTCTCTGGCGCAGCAGCAGTGGTGGAGAGAGAAGAGAGCTCTGGGCGTCTCTTTGTTTGTTGTGGCAACTTCCCCTCCTGCTGTCAAGCACCTCAGCAGCACTGTCATGCAACTGTGTTGTTGCTGATGTTGATGTTGTTGTTGTTGTTGTTGTTGTTGTTGTTGTTGTTGTTGTTGTTTTCGTTGTCGCCAGTGACAATGATGATGGTGTTGGAGCCGTTTGGTTTAGGCCATTTCTTTAGCGTGCTGTTCACAAATGTTTTCTAGGGGCCATTTTGGTAGCACACCTCTGAGACTGGGTGTATTTCTGGGCTGTGAGAGCATCGCAACACAGTGCCTGCAGAGGGGTGTTTTTATTGCTGAAGAGCATTAATCTAACTCAGATGTGAATTCAAAGGGGACTTGAGGTATCCAAGTCCGCTGCAGTTGAAGTGACACAGGTCTTCACCAAACACTATACTATCAGTCTAGTGTTACATGCACTTCATTATCAAGATTATGCCCCCAGCTTTGAAGTTGAGTCTGCTCCAGGTAGGGTAAAAGTCAAATTTACAAGTGAATTTAGTTTATTTAGTGCAGTATGTTCCTAGTGCAGTATTAGTGTGTGTTCACTTACACTTTAGATGGTTTTGTTTTGATGGTTTTTGTTATTTAATGAACTGCACAGCCTCAGCTTTGTTTGAGATTATGGAACACAGACTTAATAAGGAACGTTGTTCTTTTTCTTTTTACTTTTTCTTTTTTGTTTAGTTTCACACCTAAAAGAACATTCATATCTCTATGAAAACAAATGGAGGACATTATGAGTCTGTAACTATGTACCTAAGAGTGCAAAACACAATGTTTACAGGGCATGTTTGCAGAGAAAAACATGCACACGGGAAAGAGTAGGGAAAGATATTATTGAATGTTTCCTGTTGGGTGATTTCATGAAAAAAAAAGAATTCATTTAAGGCAGGAAAATTGGCTCTTTCTCTGGAGAAATGTCTGATCCTTCTGTGCTCTGTAAACAGTGGAAAAGGGAGAAACTAGAGTCATTGTTCCAGGCTTTTGTTTTTCTTTTTTTTGTTCATTTTTTTCATTTCACTGTAAAAAAAACCTCACACTCATCCATTTTCCAGTTTTTTAGAGAATGAATTGCAATGCCACACTCCTCCACCAGCCCCCTGCCCCCCACCTCCACCTCCCAATATGTGTGACACAAAATCATTATGTGACGAAAGATCAATCCAATGTTCATGAGAAGGTGGTTGATAGTCAGAATGGACTGTCAAGACATGGCAAGCAAGCATCATTATATGTCAGCCAGGGTACATTCTTGCCAATGCCTAGCCATGGACACACGCTGTCATCCAGCCCACAGCAAACTTGCAACAAACACCACACAAGGCATGAACAGCCACGTGTTTTTAGGATGTTTGCCGAGCACTGATTTCAGAGTAAATAACAAAAGTAAAATAAATAATAATTACAATCGGGCAAAGATTGTTTGGATTAATGTCTGTTGCTGATTAGTGACAATTCTGGCATGGCCCCACCTTTGTGAGTGAAACTACATCTCCCATAACCACCCATCCCTTTCCCCCGTTAATGGAAGACTTTCAAGGGACCCTCTATGTATCACTTTCTCTTCAAACGTGTGCAGATGGAAAACACATTGTCTTCATTATTTTAGCGAGCGAGCGGTCGGGTGAGCAAGCGAGCCGCCTGAACTAACACACAGTTGCCATGGCGACAGCCATCAGAGGGCCGAAGGCTGGTCGCGGGCCAGCGGAAGAGGGTAGATGAACAAAGTGCCTCTTTAATCCAGACACAGACACTGTTTTCCGATAGAACCCCAGGATGATGGTATGAATAATGTCAAGGCTCGGTGGAGGAAAAAAAAAGAAGCAAAGCTGATTTGTAAATGGTGTCCTGATATATTTCCATGCTTCATTTTTTTTGCACCTGGAAACAAATACAATAAAATGGGTCAATTTGTTTATGTTAGCGTATATGTGTGTAGTTAAAAGTACAGTAATAATTGAAGTGTCTACAGTTATTAGCCGATAATTATATACTCTGACAGGATGACTACATCAGTGTGTGAAACATTATCAAGCCCCATGCATCAGTAGTGACAACAGGCAGCAATAGTCCTGTGTGTCTCTGGGAGGATTTTGGAGGCTTGTGTTCATTTTGGAATGAGGAGTTGTGGCTCCCCATGACAACCACTCTGGAGGATTGCTAATGAGCAGAAAGCTGGAATTAGCCTCCTAGCCTCCTTTAAAGTTCCTCTTTTTGACTGTTTTGCAAAGCAGGAGAAACACATTGGACCTTCCCTGATGTGTTTTGTAATGTGTTTTCATTTCACATTCATACTCTATGTAGCTTAAAGCATCCCAGCCACAGTGTAGATATTTAAATGTTTTAAGTTACCTGCCTCAGGACGATTTGTGCCAAGCTTACAATTAG